>JABUIW010000245.1:1303738-1347686 GCA_013363375.1 Menidia beryllina | reverse complement strand
CCCCCCCCCCCCCAACCCCAGCTGTGTTTGTGCCTGTGGGGATTACTACCGCAGTCACGTGGGCCTCTGCCCCACCCTGCAAGCTGTCACTGTGTCACCGGCAGGCAAGAAGGTCAGTGCAGGAGATGGCTCCTGTTACTGCCCGCTCACATATTGGAAAATGGAAAAAGAAATTCACATTAGCCATGAATTATTCCAATTTCAGAGATGGAATGGCTGGGATTATCCCTCGTCTTCTTCGATCCTGCCGGCGGAGCTAGATTGTAATTCCCATCTTTCTTTGTGACACGGTTAAGTTTGCTGCTATTGAAGATAATTTGTATGGAAGTGATTACGAAGGAAGGCTTAGGGAGTGAGGCTTTGGCCTGACCCAGTGACGTACAGACACAGCACAGCAGCTAACTCGAGTGCCTCAACTGTCCACTTAAATAAACACCAACACTCTGACATTAAGGCTCACGTTTGTGTATGTGTGCGGCTTTGCGTGTCTGCTGGTGAACTGCCAGGACACATCCAATCAGCAACGGGCCAGTGCACCGCTCTCATACAGTAGCTCCAGAGTGATTAGCTGAGGTCAATAGTTTGGCTTTAGTGGCTCCAGAAGTTGTTAAAGAGATCTAATGCAGACAAAAGGTCCCAAACCACTAAAAAAGGTGCTGAATGTGAACATTTGCGCATCCATTTGGGAATATATTGTGTTATACAAACTTCCAGTTTTTCTCCAAAAGGTTGTAATACAGGTTATAAAAATGTATTAAAAAAATGAGTATCAAGAGGAGACCGGGACACAATCCATTTCCCATAACTGCTTTATCCCGTTAGGGGTTGTGAGGAGCTAGTTTGTCCAGCTGTCTTAGGCGAGAGGCTGGACGCATGCTGCTAATCCAACGCAGGCCAGAGATTCACATATTGGCCAAATTTTGAAGGGGAAATATTCCTGTGATGGGTGGAGATGTGCGTCTAAACACAATGTCCATTGACGGACAGGAGAACTTGGGTGTGTGTGTGTGTGTGTGTTGACAGCTGGTCCAGTGATTAGACCATGGACTGATAATGGAGTGGATCAAGCTGTTTTGGAGGGCCCTGAGGGACAGGCCCTTGCCCCTGGACTAGTGTAGTTTGTGTATGGAGCTGATTAGTTGACACTGCAAAGAAGGAAAAGACTGACAGCTTGGAAAATGTGTGTGTCGAGCAGTCTATACGTGGTTTCCTGTTGTGAAATGGTGGCTCATCAGTTCATGAGAATGCCCCATCAGGGCATATAGTACGCATTTATGGAAGGTCAAGCATAAAAAACATCTTATTAAAAGAATGGAGTGTTGCTATAAGACACAAGGTAAGAAAGGAAAACCATCTGTCACTGCAGCAGAGTAGATTACTCAAGGGGGGCTCAGAAGCCTCACCACACTGCTACTGGTAAGGAAGCTTACACCTGATAGGGCTAATTGGAAATGCCACAAAAAGTTAGCTTAGATATGATGGCAAACAAGCTAATTCCAAGTCCTCTGTTGAACACGTGGTTAATTTATTCAGCAGTGATGCTGAATCGTTATCTATAAATGTATGTGTATTTGTATACATATGATGCTAGATTTGCAGGTTGTCTTTGTGTTTGCGTCGTGTACATATTGTGTACCTGTGGCATCTTGAACCCCTGTAAGAGCCCCGACCGCGGCGGCCGTCTCCGCCAGGACAATCTGCCCCCCTCCTTGAAGAGTGGCCTCGGCCAGCGTGGCCACAGCATGAGCAGCCGCCTCACTGTAACACAGGCCCTCTGAGTTAAAATACAGACAAAAACAAGACGATGGACAGACACAGCGCCTCCACGTACAGTTTTTCTGCTACAGAACGCTCTCTCATACATGGACAGTCTGTTCTCCATGGCAAAGGTTATTAGAGATGTGGGGTGAAGAGGCAGCAGTGTATGAGCTGTAAGAGGCTTTTCTTGTCTGGACTTACAGGGAATCTGTCACATCTCTCCAAAGGCCAGGTGTTATGGGTCTAACAAAGCAGTTTGATTAACCAGATCCACCCAGTGGAATTACCCCAAGCTTATTACCACTGCAGCTTCATTATGAACTCATGGAGCTGTTCACAGAATGCCTGATAATCATATCTGAGATAGAAGTGCAGATCTGACAGAGGGGAGGGGGGACTGGAAGAGGTTTGGATACATTTTGGAATTGGTCATACAGACTGACTTGAAAAGTTGTCCCTATTACACCAGAAATGATCCTGAGAGCCAGTACTTCCTTTTGAAAGTGGAAAACAGAATAAATGTTCCAGAGTAGGAGAGTAGCCCAGCTGAAGTAAACAGCAGCTGGGGAGGGCAGAGGAAGCCAGACTCAGGTGGGTGTAGGTAACAAGCCCCGGTGGGACATACCCATACACACACGGTATGGTTGCCATGGCAGTATGCACTGACAACCCAGCAAACACCTTTGTGCCCTGATGAGTCTAGCTGATGAATTCAGCAGTTTAAATACCCTCCAGGAATACTTAACAAGTTTAAAAAAAAAAAAGCATGTTGATTAGTAAGCTCAAATGTGAGCTCCACGATGTTTGACCTGCTTTATTTGTGGGGCTTAATCACGTTCCCATGTAAATTGACCCTGGTAGAGCTCAGATATAGAAGTGCATGACTCCTAGTCATGCTCAGAGAATAAATTCTAACTGTATGCCCTTGTGACTCAATTATAAAACTTCACTGAAAATAATAAACCGCACTGCTGTTCTTTATGATGCCATCAGAAATGTTTCTGCTGCTATAAATGTAAAGTACGTAAAGCATTATTTCAATGCTGCTGCACCTGGACAGGCTGAGCTAATTAATTTGCAGCTTGTTGGGTCCAGAGGTGGTTGACTTGTCACCAGGGGACGCAGTGACCTGTCACAACAGTTGTTACAGCTGCACTTTTGGGATCTTTCTGCACTCTTTTGGTTTTCGCTCCACAAGAAAATCTTTACACGGCGGTTGCATCCTCCCATAACAGCTCTTGGTTTAGTTTGCGGACATAATTTAATTTTGAGAACCTAAGAGTATGTTCAAAATGACAAGTTATATATATATTTTTAAAAAAAGATATAATATATATATATATATATATATATATATATTAGGGGTGGGACGGTTCACAAAATCCACGGTTCGGTTCGTTTCACGGTTTCGTGGTCACGGTTTTCGGTTCGGTATATGGTGATTGTTAGGAAAATTTATTATGTCTTGTATAGTCAGGTTAAAACTAAGGATGGGGATCGTTAATATTTCCTTGATAGAACCGGGTTTCGATCCTCATCCCTAGTTAAAACTGAAAGAAAAAAGCAGTCTGACATTTGATACATCATTGTGACAGTCTTAGGTTAAAAGTAGGTGAGATTCTGGCATTGCAAGCGAGGAAACAGTGCTAGTTCCAACATGTGCTTCCCTCTAAATGCAAAGTGGTCCCATACAGCAGAACTATAAACTGCTGCTGGCGCGTCGGATTTTTATTATCGGCTACGCTGCTTCTTCTTCTTCTTGTTTCCTATTGGTGGTTGGCTTTGGGTGCAGTAGCGCCCCCTTCTGCTCTGGAGTGTAAACGCTTCCCTCTGAGAAAAAGGAGCAGTGCATGAACCGTGCGGTACACACGCGAACCGAACCGAGACAGTCGAACCGAACGGTTCGGACGGTTTTCAGAAACCGTCCCATCCCTAATATATATATATATATATATATATATATATATATAGAGAGAGAGAGAACTCCGTTAAAAAACAAACTCCTCAACTGAGTGCAGAGTGAGATCCTAGATCCTCCCAGATTCACCTGTTTAGAGCCATAGTGACGGTGGTCCCGGGCTGCATCTCCTGGCTGGCAGCGACTGCAGCCTCGGCCAGGGACGCGACGGCCTGGGTGGCCTCTGATGCTTGAGTTGTTTGGATTGTCATCTCTCCACCCTGGAGGGTGGCCCAGTTCTGCTCCACCTGAGCCCAAAAAAAGGAAAGTTTTTAGAGTTTTACAAACTATTTGAGCAACTACTCAAAAACTGTTGCTCCTCGTGTGTCTGTGTTAAGATTTTATGTCAATGAAAAATCCACCAACACAAGTTATTTAGCGGCATCTTTGGAGGCCTGGCTGATTTACCTCTCCGTCAGTAACAGTTGAGTAGTTGACCTGTGCCACAGTCACGCCGGGCAGCTCTGACGCGTCGGCCAGAGTGGCAACCGTGTGCCCTGTTCCGACCTGCGAGAACACACCAAAGGTCAGCCACCAGTGAGCTGGGCACCATGTGGGGGCGGGCGTCCGGCAAACGAGACGCACCTGGATGAGCGAGACTGTTCCATCTGGGTTGTTGATGGTCTGTACGACCGTCTGCGAGGGAACCAGGTGAGCTATGCTCTGCGCGGTGGTCAAGTGGTGCTGGGTGGTGGTCGCTGTGGTTACCTGCTGGTCCTCAAAAGCGTACAACAAGTCTTCGCGACCATGCTGCTTATAGCAGTTCTTCACAATGGTGCGCAGCGCCTGCGTCCAAGACACCTGAGAAATCAACAGACAGGTTATTTTGATCGTATCATCTTCCTGAGGAAAAAACAAAGCATGGAAAGCTTTCCTTCAAGGGTTTAACATTCACTTTCCCACACAGTCGTTTTAGTAGCATGTAATTGGAAGCCGGTGCCTCTCTTACTCTCTGTTTCTGTTCCTCCGTGCGGACATCACTGCGGACGTTGGCCCAGGGGATGTCTTCCGGCCACCACACTGGCTTGCAGCTCTCCTTTCCCCAGCCAGGCTTCCCTCTGCCTGTGGAGTACTTCAACATCTCTGGGATGAACGCCCGCAGTTGGGCCTAAGGCAAAACATAGAAAAGGAATGGAGAGAGAAAAGGAAATGCTTTAGAGGGGAGCTGCTGCGTCTGTCTGACACAATGGAGCGCGCACGCCCTTGAGCAGGCAGCCGGAGACGTGTATTGATTCGAAATCTTCTGCCGAGGGTGCTGAGGTGGTCAATGCCTCAAATAGAAACAAGCTTTCTAAAAGGAGGATGTGTGTATAAAAAGGCCAATCTATGGACGTGACGCCAGCCTGATGTGCCAGACGGCCACCATGAGAACCTCTGGGGTGAGTCCAGCAGTCAGCCCGTCCCAGCAAAGCCTCCTCCACACTAACCACAGGTATCCTACGGGCACGGAGGTCATACCGATGCAAAGTGAATCAAATGAAAAGAAGACTGGACTTAGGTGTGTCTCCGGATGTTTGTCCACCGCATTTAAGAAGAAGAAATAAAGACAGAAATGGAGAAATAAAGTATGAAAACCAAATTATGAGACATAAGCAATTCAATGTAAAGGAGGAGCGTTTAACGTTTTGTGCTGGAGCTCAAACAGGAAGCTCAGTGATTGGTAATGTCTCTTATCCATGTTTTAACAGTAAATCATCATCTGCAGATAATCTCCTAATAATCTTCACATATATTCACCTCATCAGCCTTTTCAGAGCACAAATGCACTCACAATGGCTAGCATGCTGTGGTGGGGTTTAGTGCCAATGTCCTCAGTGTCCTAGTAATATGCAGGCATCACTGGGGGATTATATTACACAATGAAGCACTGCAGCGTCTGCCTACCTTGACATAGCGGGCTAAATTTGGTTCCGGGAGAAATAAATCCCTTCCGCCCTCCCATTAGACCCCCTTTCTGTTTACTGTCACAAACCAGCTATGTCTGATTGTCGGTGCATCACGCAGAGATGATAACATGCATCTTGTGAGAAAATGGCTCGTAATTACAACAGCCTTTGGAAAACAGAAGCTGCATCGAGTGGCTTCAGGAGTGGAGCTCCATTTCTGCAAACAGTTGGATGGCAACTTGGATTAATCAAGGACAGGGACTTAGTACAAGGGGATTCTTGCATTTCCACCTGTGGGTGATGTGGATATATGTATGTGGGCCCAGATGGCCTAATTACAGTGGCTAGTTAGTTAAGTGGCATGTTGCCCTAACGCCGACCACCCCACCCCCATTCCTAATCCTCAAAGCAGTGGTCCAATCAGAATATAGTAAGGCCGCTATGTTGCTGGGTCCCTGAACCTGACAAAGCTGGAGGGTAATTATGGGCTCAGGCTAGACCAGGATTCACCTGCTGCAGATGCTCCAAAACCTGACAGGCAGGGGTTTCTGTCTGCCTGCAACTGGCAGCAGATGTCTGAGGAGGCACCTTAAGTCCTCCCGATATGAATCAGGAGAACTACATTTGAATGAGCTCCTCTGCGTATCACTTCTAAGCGTCCCAGGCTACATCTGTCTTTCCATGAAGGATGAGACAACATCACGTTTGCAACACATGGCGCACACAAACCCTGGGATCTATAAAAAATAAATAAAAAACCCACACCGTTCCATCTGGCCTTGCTTTGCTGAGTGAGGCAACAGGTTACTCATGATAATCTCAGCCTACAACCTCCAGAAAAACAAGCATCAACTAACACCTGCCCTCCGAGGATTTATCGGGCCTGGGATTGGACACCGCGCTCCCTGGGCTGGGGACGCTCCCTGAGGGCCACTGTCATGCCGGATTCTGTGACGATGATCCACAGAGTGCGTCACCAGCACGGGTATGGCAGAGTAAACAAGCCGGGCTCCCTTGGGTGAACAGAGGACTCAGGCTGCCAGCGGCACTACTGCAGTGAAAGGCCGGAGGACAGCGAAAGGACTTGAAAAGACCTTTTTCTTGATTCTGGGTGCAGATGGCACCAGACCTGGACTACCTCAACCTACACAGTTGAATTAAATATATTAAGACACTTGACCTTGATAAATATAACTGACTAAGCTGCTGTTAAAAACTATTTTCAATTTTCTCCTTTGTTGGCAGCTGGCGCCCTCTGCTGGGAGCACCACCCCTGTGTTTTTTTATATCGGTCCTATGCATGCGTGTTTTCCTTCGTATAGAAAGAGTCTCACCTGGGTCATCTTATCCACAGAGACGGGGATGCCGTCAATGGTGAGAGGGGGCAGCTCCGAGGCCAGCTCTCCACCGGGAGGGGCGTGCTCAGCCAAGGCGTTCTCCAGGTCCTCCAACAATATGCTTTTATACTTTCTGACCTGGTCACCAGGAGAGTGACGTCAGTAACACAGAGGTTAATGGACAGAAAACAAGTGTGTACAGCCACTTTGAAAAAAGAAAAGAAAAGAAGAGCACTCACCACATTCTCCAGTGGCGCAGCGCCAAACACTTTGAAGACGGGGTTGGGTTTGGAGGGCGAGATGCACAGCACTATGGCCTGCTGGCCCACCCGGGTGGTGTACTCATCCAGGGTGGCTCGTAGTTTCCTGTCAACACACACCATCTTTTACTCCCCCTTTACAATACATTTATTACAAAGCTGTTATTAAAGGCGTTATTAAAAACGTTTTGGGCGAAATGCTCCCTTAAAATTGGAAAATGTGTTCAAAGCATTGAGGAAAGCCCCACCTGAGCAGACGGGTCTGCTGCCTCTTGCGGATGGAGGGATTGGACTCAAAGATGTGAGGCCTTTTTCTTTTCTTCCCGGTGGCTACAGCAGCTGCTGCCGCCATGCCTACCGGTCCTGAGAGGAGATCACAAGGGCTGCTTTAAATGACATGAAAATAAGCTGTTCAGAGATGACAAGCTTCCCTAATGTGTCTGTGTTTTCTCCCTCCTGCTTTGTCTCTTTTGATTACTGAATATTTAGCACACTTCATTAGCATTAGCAGCTTTCTGGCTCTAGCTCCTAAAGTTTACAGAGAAAGTCGGCCAGGAAGCAACACATGGGAGCTTTGCCCACCCAATGTGAAGTCCAACAGCATCACCTCCTGTTCACCTGTGAGCACTGCACAAAGCCTCACTGGAAAGGTGGCATCAGATCCACAAAGAATCTCAGGAAAACTCAGTAGCTGTTCTCAAACAACATTTATCAAATACGCCACGCTGCGGCTATGTAAAAACTAGCAAATGCCAGCTTGGTGTTACCTGCAGCTGCCAGGTGAGCAGTGACCTCATCGGTGCCGGTGGAGTTGAGGATGTCCGTGTCATCGTACGGGTCATCATCCGGCGAGGACGTCGAGTCTTCCTCAGCACTCATCATGGAGGCCTCTGTGAAGGTAGCCACATGTACCTGGGCACAGAGAACCAATCATATAAAATAGGTTTGAATTATTAAAACAAAAACTCTACTTGTGGGGAATTATCCCACTAATCCAGTCTAATATTCTAACCAGCTGCTACATTAGTTAATGAAACCTGGAGTTACAGGCAAAACACGGTAACGCTGTATGTTCATAAATCATCATTTCCAAAATTTAATTACGATGCTCAGAAGTACAGCTGCTGCACCTGCTGGCTGACGGCGCTGGCCTCAATGGTGGTCATGTGCTCCGTCTGGTGAACAGCGTGGTCCTCCATTATCAGCCACCTGGTCTAAACTGCTAGGTCCACAGTACAACTGCGGAGCAAAAAGTGATACAGCACAACACAGTGACAAGGGTCCATTCATAGCAGCATTAGTCCTGAATTCTTTCTAACCATTATAACAGGATGAGCTGATAAGCAGCTGTTCTTTGATAGAAATTCTCAAAAGCTCTGGGTTTCGTGCTCCAGGATGAGGAGCAGAGGCCTGTGTTGTTAAAGTGCTAACTCGTTTGATTTTATGAAGCCGGTTACTTAACTGACCTGCTCAATGGCAAGTTCTCCTCACCAGGCTGAGTGTCTCTCTTTTAGCTCCACTAAGGCTGAGCATGAAGTTGCTACGCAAATTATTTCTTAACCAACATAGCTTATGTTAAAATGAATTTATTTCGATTTTTTCCTCATTTACAACTAACAAAATCAAGGCATGCCCCAGGTTTATCGCCCCGGGACAATCAGCTGGACTGGTGCTTATTCTGTCTTTAATGTAAGAACAGACTCTGACATGCTGAGATGTTTTGATCATGTCATGGCTCCAAAAGACTTACAAATTATACACTTTTGCATCCTGAAATTTTGAAACATTCCCTCATCTCTGGCTATTCAGGGGATCATGGTCAGACCTGAGATGGATCCTGAGTCATTTCGTGTTCACAGGCAGTAGGGTGAAGCCCAGAGGTGACGAATGAAAGAAATTCATGGATTTAATAAGTCTTTAGCATGGTTGCTGTGCCTGCTTTGACCCAATCGCACGACATGCATTTCCCCCATTTTTAATGACACTTCAGGTACACGTTGTGAAGTGACTGCACCGCCACACACAGCCTGCAGGGGGCGTCATTATGCCGATTGCTCCATTTAACACGTGATTCATTTGTATGCTTTAGGATTTCCACAAACTGAGGGACATCTCTACGTATAAGTTATTTCTACTTCGAGTAGACGAGGATGGCTCTTTTATTTGGAGTTATTAATAATACAACAGAAGGTGACAGATAGCACCTGAGTTCCAAGCAGTGAATCTGTCATATGTGTACAACAGGTTTATTGCAATACATGCAAAAATGGACAAACATAAAACAGACAAAAGATAACTAATGTTACACAGTTCATAACAAAATTGAGTCCCGAGTGACAACTTGTACACAACACCACTTCTGGCTTCTGTGGCCTATAAACATAATACAAATATAGCAACTGAATGAGAATGCCAGTGGATATGTTGTAGGAGAGGTTAATACTACACATGTAGCTCTTTCACAGATTTAACAGAGAGATTGAAGACATTTGTTATCACATATAATAAGGTTTTTGTTAATCAAACCCCCAATATCAATCGTACAGTAATACATTTGGGGATCATTAAGTAAAAGCACAAGGAGGCAATAATGTACATGGATTGTTCATGCATCGTTTACACAAAAATTATTTTTAACTTCAGAGTAGAGAAATAATTAAAGCTCGTGTTAGGCAGCCACTGTTGTTTCTCAATGGTTACGGTGGTGTAATATTATTAGCCGATCTGCCGACTGGACATCAACGACTCCTCAACACAGCTCTGCTAGCAATGTCCTATGTTCGGCTAATTAGCTTCCTAGCTAACAAAATGTTCATGTACAATACATAATCTAAATAGTATTAATTATATTAGCGAAGAACAGCAATTTCTTGACTTCGATTCATTAAAAATAAACTACGTTTACTGTGTCCAATGCGAGGGAAAATCCACACTAACACGGCGGCTAGCATAAAACCCGCGCAATATGAAACAAAACAGAACGCTACGGCAGGCCGAGAGGCCTGCAGCTCATCCACTGCTATTCCACTATCTGAGCTTATTGTCGATAGGCGCCAACAACACGATTCCCCACAAAAAGCGACATATGTTGAATATTAGCGCTGCAGCAAACGCCTAAGCAAACGACATCTTTCGCACGAACGCTGCCGGGTTCGATGATGCGGCTGCGCCGGGGTTGAAATAGATGGAGAATGCGCGGTAGGGCACTAACCTCAGAGCGGCTGCGCTACTTCGGGCCTGCGCCGTACAGCGGGGATGGAGCCGGGCTTTAATGGACGACAGAGGGGAGCCAGCACTAAACACAACGAGCAGGGCGCACACAACACTGGTCTGCACTAGTGATGCCTTCAGGTGCTCCTCCCGATCACTAAATTCAAGAGTCAGTGTAACACATCTGCTAAAAGCCATAAAAGTCAGTCCGACAGGCGGAAATCGATAGCAGAATACTCGGTGGATATTGTTTAATTTCCATTTCCCTAACAAGTGACTGGCCAATGTATGGAAATCTGTAATAGGGGACACGTTCATTTAAACGTAGTTTGTGAATAGTTTGCTGACCCTCGAGAAATGTTTATAATGGTAGACCAACATTTTTCAAGTTAAATTTGGATGAATTCAGGGATTATTTCTCTTCCCCTTTAAAACAGAATTTCTTTTAGAAAGGTTTTGGGCCGCAAAGGGTACTTAAATAACCTGCAGTAAGTGAATGCCACATGAAGACCTTGGAAACCACGCCCCTGTCTGCAAACACTGGATTCAACTTCTGCAGACGTCTCGTGAATGTTAAACTACCGAATAGTAGTAAAAGTACCGAAAAAGGAAACAAAGGGTTATAACTCAGTGCAGGGCCAGTGCAAAAGAAAACAAACGAAGAAAAAACTATTCTTGGCTGAAACAAATAGTTTTGGATACCTTAATTATCAACACCTGGGTCATTAAGGCAATTAAGACATCTCAACGTGAACGTGTGGATGCTTTCACTGGTTTGTATACTCCTTTTTATTTGTCTTTTCCTTTCTTTAAAAAAAAATATTGTTCCAAAATCACACCAGTATCCAAGAACTGTTTTATGTATGAAGTGGGATACAACTTTTAAATTTACATTTGGTTTTGCATCAACAAGGAAATGGACGAGGACTTATCAAGCTTGAGAGGAACAAACTTACGTTTATTCACCTTTTAAGCTGAGTCTTTATACCATAAGTATAGTAATTCACACAGGTGTTTTCTAATTGAATTTGTAATCAGATTCTGATTTTGAACACTGTGCCTTGTTCAAGTATATAAAATTAGCCTACGTGGAAAATAATTTCCTTACCAGAACAAACTGACCACAACGTTCAGTCATTTACCACATCTATCCAGTTTTGACCACACTCATCAGACTATTAATGAATAACTGGACTGCCCTAATACTGTGAACCTGACCTTGTTGTTACCCCAAACAGATTTGAAGAACATGATATGGGATGTACAACTCCAGCTCATCTGACAATCTACGAAGTTGAAGTAGACAGAAGGAATGTGGTAAGGGTCTGTTTTTCTCTCTTCTCTCTTTATTTCTCAAGAAAGTATGTTTCTCCTATTGTATACACTTTAATCTAAGTCCTCAAGGGGGCAGCGTTGTATTATAAATACTGTAGTTTTTGGCACTTGGTTGTAGAAGTCACTTGTGACAGGAGGTGGCAGCAAGGCAACACGGTTGTGGCTCTCTGTAGGTGCCCTGGCATCTATTCAAGATGATGGATGTTTTACATTAGTGTGTGATGACAGCAGCTTATGTCTGTGTCTCACTAAATGTCACCAACTATCATATTAAAAATGTGGCAGGAGAGCGTTTGGAAGTACGATTACACATTTTACAGCTTCCACACAGTGTAACTGACCTTCCTTCCACTTTCTCACTGCCATCCTTTTTTCTGTCACTGTTTTCTACATGAACAGACAGGTGGAGCTGTTTTCATTGACTTGTCTACTATTGTGAGGCAAACATATGAATTATTTACATCCTCGCTGCAGAAACTCTGTTGACTTGTATTTTTCTTTACAAAAATAAAATGTGTTGTTTGGATATGTTCATTTTAGCATAGTAATGAACTTTCTGATGATGGAGGATGCTGTTGAGGAGCTTTGGTTTGTTGATAAATGGATCACACTATGTTCTATAGATCAGAAGCTCCCGTTCTTTCATTCATTCACTTTGTTTCTCAAGGGCACTGCATTGTGAAGCAGTTTCGGTTTAGTAGGTGTTGGTGTGACATAGATAGAGTGGGAAAGCTAGAGAGTGTAAATGAAACAAGCTCCTATTATGTGGCCTATTCTGCTTTCTCTTCCATAGGCTTGGGTATAGATAAGACTTTCAGCCCGGGGGTCTGGAATCAATAATGGATGTAATTGGTGAGGTGGAAGTGAGGATAATTGTAAGTAATTGTGTCGACTGTCACAAAGCGTGGGAGAGAGGTCAAGGCAACAAAAAGAAGTAGGAGGTGATTGGGATGGGAAAGGATGCTCATTTTTACCTTAGACTTACCTCCTGTATACACCATGACATGGTTACAACTCCTGACTTTGAGTGTTTTAAAGCCGAAAACAGAGAATATTTTGGTTTTAATTTTGGTTTAATGCAAGGATACCATACAAGGATTCATTACCGTAGATTAGATATATGCAGTCCCACTGTTTAGTTCTCCTTTCTTGAAAACAGTAGGTATGTATGGAGCTGCTTTGTTTGCTTTCTCTTAAGTTCTTTTTGGCACCAGCCATAAAAAATGCTTCCTGGTTTCCTAGTTAATATATTGTCTAATCCTCAGTATTTTTCTTATCACTCGTGGTCAGTTTTTAAAAAGTTTGGCCTTACAAGGAAATCATTTGATTACTCCATTAAGGCCTCCTGGTTCTCTTTCTTTTCTGCTGGTTGCTAAGCAGCCACTTTAGTGAAGGTGCCGGATGCCTGCCTTGCTTAAGAGTGCCGCAGCAGTTGTGTGTTTTTGTGTGTTTAAAGAAAAGCTATCTTAAATTGTTCGACCTAGAATCAGTGAATCAGGCAACTGTTAAGATCGAAAGCTACTGGAGTGTAACATCTTAAACATCAATACGTTAGGAGAGGTCAGCGGTAACTGGCATGCTCAGCATTCCTTCTGTGATGTTTATTTGCCTTAAATCGATGTTGTGAGTACATTTCAAAGAACACAGACTACCAATAGTAAACAAGTACTTTCCGCTGTCTTTGTTGGATATTCAAAATTGAAATGCTTCCAATGGTCAACAGGGGGTACTGGAGTACTATGGATTGACCTTGAAACTCCACCACTGTGGAAACTTAGTGGTTCTAAGCAGAATTATGAACAATTTCATTTATATTTTACTATTAAAAGATTTGCTACGTAGTACTCAAAGATTTGTGCTACCTCCTTTTTTAAAAATGGTATCTAAACTATTTGTAGCTTTTGCTCTGTAGAGTTCTAACTTGAGAAATAGATCATAACTTTGCTAGTTATGGTCTTTTAGGATTTGTTTGTCTTTTTTTGTTTTTTGTTCTACCTCTTTCTAAATCCTTTAGGACTGTTTCAAAAAGATTGCCTCCCACTCATGAGCTCAGATTAATTGCCAGCGTTTTAATGGAGATACATTTTATGGCTGAGCAGTAAAATTTCAACTTGTAAACATAATTTGTGTTTTAAATTAATTTGCTGCTTAACTGTGTCAACAAAGATGTGTTGCAAAAGCTTCTGCGTGTAGTAATCCGACTGTTGCTTAATTACTACAAGTACTAGTCGATCACAAGGTTTTCAAGTACAGTAGTTTTTCTTGTATTTAAGTTGAGGCATGGATGAGCTTACAGGTACCAATGGTTTTAGTCGTGATGCATTACAGCCCATAAATAGCACATTTACAGAAGCATGTTTCCATGACGCTGACAAAAGACAAAGAAAATAATAAATAAGTAAACAAGTATTCCATTAGCCTGGCAAAATTTGGACTTCTTCGTACAGTTTTGCCAGTTGGACAAAAGCTGAAAAAAATTGAGCTTCTTAAAACCATTTTCAATTTGTCTCCATACCTTAACAGAAGTAATATTGAAGATCAACTGTTCCGAGACGCTGCAATATTTAGGATTCTGAATATACTTGCGGAACCTGTCTTGTTGTGTTTTGCAGTAAATGCTTTTTCAATTGGTAGGCAGATGTTTGACTTTTTGTGAGTATATTTCAGCAGAAATGGCCTTATAAAGGGACTTCAAGCATTGACTGAAATCTGTGACTCACAGTAGTTTACAGTATCCCCCTAAAGGGCACTAAACTACCCCCAAAACAAATTTCTGTTTAAGTTTTTGTTCTTTTTTCTATTGTGAAATTGTCATGATAAATAGATTTGTTGCTTCCTATTTCAAAATAATATTTCTTAAATATTGGGAGGAAGGGCTTATTTTGATGCAGTGACTCGCTCATTAGCGGCACAGTTTTGTCTGTTAGCTTTCTGACTTTCTTTCTTCACCCCTTTGACTGTTCCATTTCAGTGACAGCTGGATATAGAAAGAAAGAAATCAGATACTATCTAAGTCGACATGAAGGTTTACGGTTAATACTAAAAGGTTTGTGAAGGTTGTATTTTCACACATATATTTGTCACAGTGCAATGCAGCATTTTAGTGCTCTTTTACCTAACAGTGCCACTTTTGCTATTAAACAAGTCTTTCTGGTGGATGCCACACCTTCAGAGCCGTTACTTTTACAGTTAAGTGCGTTTCACACGAGAACCAATAGCATTATCTCAGCCAATATTCCCTGCTGCTGATTCATTTGAAGCAGGAGAAAAAGTGCTGACGAGGGGTGAAAAGTAACTCTGTTTTTAAAGGCCAACCACTCTGGCTGTTTGTATATGTGTGTGTACTTGTGCTGTCCTTGCTCTAATTGACCAGCTGTGGCTACGTGTCCTGCCTCCGTAAAGCCCCCATTGATCCCATTGCCATTTCACAACAGGCCTTATTGCTTTGCTTGTAACCTCTGTTCCAGTTGACTGTAACAGTTCAGAAGGGGAATAGATGCCGATGTTAAGAACTGTGATTGCAGAGGCAGCGAGAATAGTAGAATTACAGTCTTAGATTGAAGTGGTGAAAAGGGGAGGGGGAGGGGGGGGGGGGGGGGTCAGCTCTAAAGGACATACTGTGGCGATGATGAAAAAGATTAGTTTGTTCCGTCCTGTTATGGATGGATTATAGATGACATTCACTGACTTATTGAAAGTGATTCATATTAGGAATGAAACATAAAGCTTATTGGTACAGTTCAAGAGTCCAGCAGCTGATAACGGGTCAAATGAGCCCCTCCAGTTACCAATATTTAAAACGGCAAACAGAAAAATGTCCCAGAGTTAGCAGTTGTTAAACTGGTTTTCTCAGATTACAAAAACAATCTCATTAGGTGATGATGATTTGTCAAAGTGGAGCACATGTTCGAGATATCAAGTATAACTTGAAGATCTGGATTTGGTTTGGTCAAGAACCATTTCTCACAACCTCTACTGTCTTTTCTTTTGTTCCATATAAGATTAAAAAAAACGTAAAAAATAATTATGACTTCCCTTTTGGCTGTGGGCTGGGGTCACCGAATGTGGAACTTTAATCTTGGCTGGTTTTAAATGCATGCTTAAGCATATTTTCAGAGAAAACCTTTTGGAAGTCTCAGTTAGCAGATTTCTGCCTTCGTAGTCGATGCAAAGATGGAGCTCAGCCAAAATATGTCTGAGCTTTTTTTCACTCTGTAATGTTATACGAACTTTGACCTTTCTTTTTGGAAGACTCTTCTGTGAGGTTGTGGGCCAGGGTCAAGGCCATCAAAGTTGGCTTAATAAGCTGCTGAGCCCCCTTTCTGATCGCCCCCACAGGTCCAAATGAGACCTCAAGATTGAGAGTCAGCAAAGTCTGAATCTGGTCCTGTCAGCTCTGGAGCGCCTTTGTCTTCATCATTAGTGATACTTGCTGATACATGCTTATGCCTTTAATATACACTCACACTTCAGAAGAAACTTTTTTTGCATGCGTATGTGAATTTTGGAATAAGATTGTCTGCATTTCCTTTGACTATTAACATAAAACATACATAATAACAGGATAATAACATACAGGCGATAACTCTTTAGCTAACTCTAACTGTTGATAACTCTCTAGCTTTTTTGTACTTTAACAGCGTATTGCTTTCTTCTTCTTCTCTTTGACATGGCTTTTAACTATGTAGTATATAATACAAACCCTCAAATTGTTATTACATAAAATATGATTTATCTATTTATCTTTTTAAGGAGGTGTGATTAAGATAATGCTTTTACTCCTCGATAAGATGAATGAAGCAAGTTAATAGCATTTCTTTGGTGAAAAATATGATTGGTTTTCCTCTGTGGCAAGTATATTTCTAAATGTTTCTATAGTTTGAATACCTGTTGGGTTATTTTTATTTCATCAGAGCACAGACCTTCAGTATGCTGCTTGTACAAGTCTGGATTTAGAGTGACTTTGATATTACTGTCTTCTATCACTTTCTGAACATGCAGGTATTTGTGGAGCTGTACCTTCAACTTACATTTACCACACAAATATTTAATTGTTGAACACCTTTAGAACATTCTTGGTGATTTAGATTCATAGTGTGTAATAAATTATGCACTGTTAATATTAATGTCACCTGTGTTCTGAGAGCACTTGATCCAAATTAGCAATGCAAATGACAGAAAACTCATCTGCAAAGATCCTTTTCTTATGTTTAGTCCTGCAGTTTGTTCGACAGTGTCTTATTCCAGCGAGTTAATGCATTTTTAATGCAGACTTATTTTTGAGTGAATAATTTAGTGCATGGTCAGCATGGTCAGTGATCCAGACTCCTACTGATGGGAAGGGAGGCATAAGGGTTATCTCCAACTCGGGAAGCTTGAATTGTCCTGGAACTGCTTATTGCAGCATTTGTGCCCCTAATAGGTAGAGTTGATACCGTTTTTAAATGGAAATAGTGGTAAATTATTTAGTCCTTATTATGTTTTATATTCTACATGTTTATTGAATTACTGGTGAATGATATTTCTTTTCATAATCGTGACTCCTGCTTATGTCTGCCTTTTGAAATAGATGTCAGTCAAGTATGTTAATTTTTATTTCAGTTCCATATTTAATTAATCCTGTGGAGCTTTAACATTATTGTGCTTAAGAATGAACATCCAATGCATTTAAGGTTGCTTTCATGGAAACAATTTACGTTTTAAGTTGGAACAAATGTAATTTGAAATCATGAAGGGGTGTGAAATTATTATGATACGATGCTTGACAGTAAAGGTCATTGAGCTAAAATCTGTCCCTCATCTGAATGCAATACAAGAACCCCTGGAAGAACTAGTTATATTTTGTTGGTCAATGGTCAGTTTTGTTCTCAAAATATCTTTTAGCCATAACTCATACATCAGTTAAGACAACATTTTACACCAATGTTTAACAGGATAAAATGATAGATGATAAAGGTGTAGACATTTCAGATCACAAAGGTCATTAGTCAGGTTTGGATGGAACTGGTTTTAAACTGTATCTTGACTGGTTGATGATTCAGAAGTAGGGGGTAAATCTTTTTTTCCTGTGAGTAAATGTAGTGCTATAAGGTTGTTTTTTTTTTCTTTAAAGTGATGACCTGAGAATAATAACATGTATATGTACGGGAACAGTCTCTGATGTAGTGACCATATTTTCATGAACTTTTTTTTGTCAAAATGCTGCTGTTTGGGTCAATAATACATCAGTTGTTTGACAGCAGCTGAACTTTAGGAAAGTAAGAGATGTTACAGATTTTTATGGATCCTTTTTTATAGGATTCAGTCTGTTAAACCGAGAATAAACAGAAGCTAAAGAGTTAAACTCTGTGTTTTATGTGATGCTTAACAAATCAAGAATCAATAATGTTTACATCATGTAGTGTTAAGATATTCAATATCCAACTACAGTGAACAAATGGCACCTATTTATTTTCTCTGACTTAGCCCCATTCCTTGCACACAAACAGGACTGTATTCATTTGTTTTATTGCATCAGAGCATTATGTAAATATGTGTATTGGCAGTCTCTGGGGGAAGAGAGGGCCGGTTGGGCTGAATAGAGCATCAGAAGAGGGCAATTTAACAGCCAGTGATGAATGCCCTGTAACATATGTCAGCTTGTCACACACACAAGTGGACATCAACATCATCATGAAGCAGAGATTGTAGGCCCATCTGCGGCAGGGGTAGACCTGGGCATCTGCGGGGCTCCATCTCTTTCATTTACCACGGCTGGGTGCCGAGTATGAGCGCAAGGTTCGTGAATGGTCTGTTGTTAATGAGGCCTCATTTGATGCAAGCAGACACCCAGGGCTGCTGCTCAGTGGCGTGCCCTCAGCCGACGTGAATAACAAAAGGCATAGTGGGATCATTAGACCCCTGGATGCCCGAGGGGTCCGCCACTTTAATCACGTTTGTGTAATGGATGCAGCTGCTGTGAGTCACTGCTTATTCATAATGTTGCCAAAATGCAGCTGTAATGTGGTATTAATGTTGCTGCTGCCTTGCCAGAGGTGATGTGTGTGATTTAAGGAACTCTTAGACACTGGCCCTTGTGTTGCTTTAATATAGTGACAATGTTATGACAAAGCCTTGGGTCGTGTTAGATGGATCATCACCCTGGGAATTTGTCATTCTGTTCTCTTGTGTATTTTAGGACAATTTTCAACCTCCTGTGCTTCAGTGACTGCCAAATGGTTTAATTGGAATAGCCTATAACATGTGACACTGCTATTTTCTGCTATTTTCCTAGTGGTGTTTAATTAAAACAATTTTGCCTTTGTGCTTGAATAAGAAGAAATATTAACAATGTTTGTTTTTTATGGCCTTCTTTGAGCTCACGTCATCTATTCCTAAATGTGTGACCTTTTCCCGTTGATCCTTCTTTGAGGGGAGGCTATGCCTGCTACTTTGATTTCCCGGCTGAGCACGATACAGTGAGACTAACCAACTGAATGACACTCATCTTTTAGTTGTACTTTCTACAGCAAAATTGAACTGATTGTCAACTTCAGCATTTAATTTTGATTGTGGGTCAGTTCTAGGTTAATACTTGATTATAAATTTCCCAAATGTCTTTCAGGACTCCAAGATGTTTTTCAGATTAGTGTCATGTGGGACAGAGGAACAAAGGGAGTTGAAAGTGTTGAGCTAACTCGGGAGTAAGTTAGTGTTAAGTGTCCTTATGTGTAATCGCAAGTAAGCGGTGTAGAAATTGTGTCTGTAAGCAACAACACTGTCAAATGTGATGCTGGCTTATGTGTGACCACTGATCTATCACTGACCTGCGTACATCTGGCATGTGTGAATTACCTAAGAAGACTAACAAGGAGTGAACGAGGATGTGTTTTGTCTCTGATAACCTGTTCCATTATGTGAAAAAGGTTAGAACCTCTCCTTTCCTTCCTTTTAGTGTTAGTCCGTGGAACAGCATTGCTCAGAAGAATTTGAACTGTGTAATTTATAAATTTTTGAAGAACGAGGGAGTTAAAATACAGCTGATCACTGCCTCCTTTTTTAAGGGTACTGTTGGTCCAGTGTCTGTGCCAAGACATCGGTCTTAACTATTATAAGTAAGCATTAATCCCCAGAAGGAGACCTTGTCCTAGATAAATGCGAAGTCTGTTTGTTTTTTTTCTAAAGTACATCTGGACTCTTTAAACCAAAGGGAGGAAAAGCCTTTCCTGTCAAATCCTCTCCAAACTGCAGGTCTGTATCTTGCAGACACAATATGCAAGCACTGACATTCTTGCTGCATTTTTATCTATTTGCATATGCATAAGGTGAATCATTGTCATTTTAATGATGAGGGGAAACTCCCTCACAGGCAAGTACCACAAAAGAGATGATTTTAATGGCATACATGTCTTCATGATCAGCTTTAATGGCCTATTTCACTTCGGAGTAGTATTGAAGTGGAGCACATTAAGAAACAGCTTAAAATGGCTTATAAACTGCTTGAATCATGTTATGCTGACTGTCATCCTCATTCCAGACAGCCAAAAAGCATTCAAGTTTTTTTTTTTTTATCCCTATGGTCTCTCCTTACCTCTCCTTAACAAGTCATTTCAAATTTTTGAAGTGAGCGTCTGGTTGAGGATGGTGTGGACTGATTTAGTATTCAGGTTAATTGTTCTATTTAATTATAAGAGAGAAATTTATGTGTACATTTATGGCAAGCAGTTATCTGGTACCCAATGGATCTTGTGTACTGATCATTTTCAGAGCTTTGTCAGTTATGACGCATTTATGTTTTTTATTTCAGGAAATGTAGCAAACAGCATGATTTCCCACAGGCTTTGGCTATTTGTTAATGTTAAAAATAAAACTACGTGTAGGTAAGATTGTTCATTATACCATGATTATCTTGATCAAGCTTCAAAACCAACCAAGCTGCTGCTTTTCACTGTCACTGCTCTTTGAAAAACATTTTCCTTTTTACAGTGAAAGTAGATGGATCAATAAACATATATGATGTGAGTGAATGTGCATGAGAGGAAAAGACAATTTTTCTCCTCTTTGGGTAGTCATTTTGTATAAAATGAGAGCTAAAAGCACTGTAGACCTTGTTTCTTCAATTTGATTTTGTTGGACATGTTGCACACAAACGTGATCAGACATGATCATTGTTGCAAAATCCATTTTGTGCAGAGCAGCTTGATAATTGCTTTGCAGTGATGGCAGATAAACATGTTTTTTAATCTTCCCACTGATGGGATGACACTGCCAGAGGAAAAAAATACAAAAGCAGTCCATTGCATTCTGAGATCCACAGGTTCAGCAAATGGATGGAGACTGTTGTGTCGGCTCTGGCTTTTAAAATAGAATATGCTGAATAGGGCGAAGGTATTTATGCAGAAGTCTTTTATTTTAATCGCCTCCAAATGGAAGGTCACCAGTTTGACGGAGCAAACAAAATAAATGTTTGTGACAAAATATTCACAAATCTGTTTTCAAATAAGTTTTCTCCATTGACATCCCTGAATGTCTGTAAGTATGGCTAAATGTATAAATGTAGCATTGCATTAAACACTGAATGAAACCCCTTTTTGCAAACATTACCTGAAGATCTGTCTGGTGAAACAAGCATTTAAAATAGGACAGATGCTCAAGTGGGGCTGTTTTAATATAGTCATCAACAGAAATGTCCTTTGGATATAGGTAGTTGGATATGTAAACAGTAAAATAGATATGCAGCATGTGAAGAGGAAATGCTGCATAAAGAACACAAAGCAGACTACATCTTTTTCAGTGTTTACACCCAGAATAGACCATGCCATCTCTTGTCTTTGGAATATATTCCTCTGTATTTGAATTTTTCTGACGAGATGTAAACTTGGTAACTAAACTATGTGAATTGCTTGACCTTTTTTTAAACTCAGAATTTAAGAGTATCTCCTAGCAGATAGTGTGTTGGGATAATAATGAGTCATAGGGTGAATGACAAATCATTCCAACTTGCAGAAGGGGCTAGATGAGGAGAAATGGAGCAAAGGGGCAACTTTTCTCTTGGCTTTCATCCATCTCACATACCAGCTGTGTGTTGAGCTTTTTCAAAGGCAATTTATTTTTAGATATTTCAAAAACTAATTTGAAAGCAGTTTTCACTCTATGGCTACAGCCCTAGCCTTCAGCCTCCTCCTCTTCACTAGTCATAGCCCCCTCTCATGTGGCACCCGATGTGTCGCAGAGCCCATTCCTTGGCAGTCAGCACAGTTTTGATTTAATTCTGAGGGCCATCTGTAATCCCCTACAGGACACAGAGGCCTGTAGCCCCACACAGCACACTTCTATATCTGACTCTATCTGCCTTTCTCTTCCACTGCTCTCTCAGGACCCTATCCTTTCTTCCTTACTATCAGCAGCCCCCCTTACCTCAATCCACCAAGCTACCTCCAGCTTTTTCACCCCTCTCTGGGACTGTCAACACATCTCATACATGCAGGGATAATGGAATTGTATAGTGCCAAAGACTTAACACAGGTATTAAAGATATAGAGGAAGCAGAAAGTGATATGCTACTTTTTAAGCTCAGCACTGCTTGCACTGAAGTCAAAAGTCACGTTTCATAGAACACTTCTAAGTGGACATCATTATCTACAAAAGCAAGCTATAATGTATTTTAATGATGGCCAAAGAGCAAATTCTTGCTTTTGTTTTCTGATATGGCTTTTATTTGAGTGGACTGTACAGTTTATTTATTTGATAAAAGTCCTGTTTATTTTTTATTTGTTGACTGACTACAAAAAGTTCAGGGAGTTTCCAATGAAAATAAACAAGATTCCAAACACTGGTTTACAAAAGACTCTGGATATTCAAACTGTTGGACATTTTTAGAGGCTTGATGACTTAAAACTTTAGATTCAGCTTAAAGTATTTCTTGTCAACAGTATTGATCTGTTTTTATCTGACTGAATCAAATGGTGTTTGGAAAAAAAGCAGTTCCTAAAATATGAGGCTTGTCATTTATTTGACACGGAAAATGTCTTTGCTCAGTGAAAATGGGATTTTTAAAGTGCTGTCCCATTTATTTTTATGGTGTTTGCAGCCTTTGATCACACAAAACATTTTCCGCAGTTGATTGCATTGAGATGAAAACTGGACCCTGCCACTGCCTCCTGTTCACCACACCACTGAAGATCGCAGCATTAGTGATGAAACGAAGATCCTGTGTCACTCCAGAGGCTTTTTTTGGAGCCACGTTTATCCAGTCATCCAGTTGTGATGATTGACAACTGTGTCATCTTTCTGCCTCCCAGCACCACTGGTACTTGGAGAAAGTGTTGAAAGACAATTTCCTGGTGCTTTAAACATGAATGACAGTATTCTTAATTGAAATGGACGTCTAATGAAAGTTTAGAAAGCACATCTTTACCTGTGTAAACACTGGGTTGGTCAAAACCTCCCTCCTGGACTTGCTCCTTACAGGCTGACTGGAACACTCTGGCGTCTGGCTGTTGAGGTAAAGTAGTTTGGCGGTCGGTTAACTCCGTAAGCTCTGGTCAGAGATAAGCACCTGGCTGGAGAGCTTTTCCATTTCCTCCCAAAGAACCCAATCAAGACATGGCTGCAACTCAGCACTGTATAGACCTAAATACTCACACTTCCTCTTCTAGCGTCTTGATGAGGCTTTCCTGACTCCCTTTTTGTCTTTTTCTCTGTGCTGTAACACTCTGACAACTCTGATTAACTTTTGCTCCGTTCCTCCCTGACTTGAGAGCCACAGCTAGCTTTGATCGCTCTTCAGTGAACATATTTTCAATGTAAACTATTTTAGCATTTCCTTTGTATTCAGCTACTTTTCAGTTGTCTAGAAATACTGAGTTCATGGCGAGACAGGCTAGTTTAATTATGTTCGGGGTAACCTGCTTAGCTTTGGCTCAGTCTTGGAGTTGAAGCTGGAGCGGTATGGCCCAGCAGTGTGTCCTTAACCTTAGAGTAGTTAAATGGACAAAGTTTCTGGCAGGGTATGAGCATCTCTTGGAGTTCCGTTGTCATAGAGTGAAGGAATAGACAATATGAGAGTAAAAAACTGTTCACCAGTGATAAACCAGTAGATTGAGATTAACCAGTAGTATCCATCAGATAAAGCATTCTATTAATTTGAGCACTATTAAGCTTCAAAATTTTTGTGTTATGGATCATGTTGAATGGTCTCAGGTTCAATATCTGACTGATGACTTGCGTTTGTAAATTGAGTGTGAAATACCATCTGATTGTTTTAAGGGATGTTTGGCCTTTACAGGTAATTGCTTTGAATTACCTGATCAGTGGAAATCATTGAGGAGAGTTTCCTTCTGGGTTTTTCTTTTTCTCTTGTTATAGCTGGGGTTACTCTATTCTAAGACACATTGATTTAACTACCACTGGTATATAATAACCAGGATATTCTCACCTGTAAGGATGTTCACATCTAAAGTAATAGAGTGGGATCAAATTACAGCTTTTATTAAATAAAAGAATGCTGTTTCTTAACATCTTAAACCTTTAATTAGAAATTTTAACCTGTCTCTTACTCTACATATTCATGCATGATGTGGATATTATTTAGTTTCTCTTTTTTCTCTTTATAGTAGAATTGGATGATTCAATTGGCTGTATATTGTGAGGATTTTTGAGCATTGGATTGGGTATGTAAGCTTATTTGGCTTCCTCTCAATGTACCAAAGGGTTTATTTTGGCACTTAATATGTTCCCTTATCTCTTCTGAGGATTTGATTTGTTCTGCAGCTGGTGGATGGTGTTAAAGACGAGCATTAAGAACCATTGACTTCTCTATAGTCCAGGTCAGGGTGATCCGAAATGGAAGACAACTGGATCTCTTTTCCTGGTACTTGAAGACACTTCATGCACCACATGCTTTTCAGCTGTTTAGTTTCTATAAATTTTCAGTTTGAAAAAAAACTGGTTTAGACTCTCATGAGATCTCTTTTTGTCTAAGGAACTGATGTGCATGTGGGCAGGTGAAAACTTGAGTGAGTTTTGATGTAGGAAAGACAAACAGCTGTTTCTGCCTCTGAAGAAATGATATGTTCTGAACTTGCTGATGAATAGAACAACATACTCTGCTGAAAATAATTAGCTTTTTTGTGTCATTCTCTTCCAAGTATCTGAGATGCTGTTAGCAGCAGCCATGTGTTGCATAGCCAACTGCTGACGCCTACGTGCTAACACGCAAAAGACTTTAAAAAAAAAAAGAAAACATACATGTTTGTCTGCCATCACTGCTGAAGTTCTAATCTCTCACACTTTTTATTTCTCCATATCAGACATATATACATAAAGAAAAATATTCAAGTGAACAGTAACAATTCTGTCAATGTCTTCTAAATGATCACGTGCTTTAGGAGGATTTTGAATAATTGTCTTTGAGTTAGAATTGTTCAGAGTTATGTTTGCCTTTAGTTTAAAGTGAGTCTGAACTTGTTCATCAAGCAGCTTTTCAATCTTTTTAATTTTTAATTTTATCCTGCATATTTTGGGACTGCGAGACCCAATAAACAGATTCATAGCACCTTGCTCACATGTAAACACCAGCACGCCATACAACCTTGTAACAGTTATTAATTACAGAAAAGCCTTCAATACCTTAATGTTTTGGCAGGAAGCACAATTTCTAACTTTGAGGTGTGCACCTTCTAAATTCCCTGTGTGCTCACAGATTATTTTTTCTTAATTTTCCATTTATTTTTTTATATCCTCTTGGTTCTTAGATAGTAGCAGCCAGTGGCACAGTCATTAATATGTTTAAAATTGTGAATCATAGATTGGAAACGGCCTCCTGGTCAAGCTGTTAATGGTCGTGCCATCTTAGAGTGCTGCAGGGGCTGTAAAGTCCTCTCTGCTCAGTACTCACTCACCGTCCATAATGAATAAGCTGGTCTCAGCATTTGGCTGCTGAAGCAAGATTTTATAGTTGAGTGTACTAGCTGCATTTGCTATGAGATTTTAGTTAATTTGAGTCATTAGCCCATATTTTGAATTATCCCACACACACATTGGTGAGCAGCTCAGTTACTGTGAATCCCTCTATCCAGACTTGATAGGCTTTTCATGGTCAGGGTCTTTCCCACAGGACCTTTCCAACTCCGTCTTACTGAGTTCAGCCTGATAGATTAGGGCTCTTAAAATTGAACCAAGTCAGAGCCACATGTACACTCAGCTGCTGTCGCAGCATTGCATTGGCACACACTCTCATAAAGTTCCAAGGGCATAGATTTAACTGTGGTTCATTAATATGTATTGGAAATTATTTTCCACTTTGTTAAGGCAGGTCCTGCTCCCCTGAAGGCCAGATCCAGTGGGACGGTGTGCATTCACATGTTTTATTTATCTATTTATTTTTCCAGGTTTAATTGTCTCTGGTATGGTAAATTTATAGAAGCATGGGTATGATTATAAGTGTTGCTTCTTAGCAGATAATGGTTTGGATGCTCTACAGAAAGTTGGTGGTTCATCAGTTTAGGATCTCCGTGAAAGTGGGTCACACATAAATGCAACTGAGTCTGTATGTTTAAAAAGACTGCATTAATTGTGAAATTACAAAAAAATGATAAAAACTAGAACAATAGATTTTAGAATGATGTCATTATGCTGTGTAAATTCTTTTTCGAAACCTACACTGATTACGTAAACTTTAGACCTATTGGATGTGTAGCAGGTACTGAAAATCAAGACTGTCTTGTGTTATTTAGCTCAGTGCGTCACAGGGTTGTGTGAGGAGACCATAGTATGATCCATTCTCCATTTTTTGTGAACTAACAAATCATTAGTTTAGAAATGGGTTGCGATTAAAAACACCTGATGTTAAAATGGCTTCAGACTAAGTCCTGTTGTATGACTCCAAAAATGTGTTCTGTAAAGTGTAGCACATATTTTAAAAATGGAAAAAAGTATTTAACTGAAATCTAGACATAGTCATAGCACTTCCACATTTTTTTAAAAACTTTTGTCCTTCTTCACAGTTTGAATTCTGTTTCACAAAGCCTCTATGGATTCTATTTCAGTTAAACTTTTTAATATGACATAGTCTATTTCTAATAATATCAATCATTTTGACTTTGTTGTAATAGTACCCCAATGAAGCAGACCCAGTGCACCATAGCTCTTAATTCTTCCTCTCATTAACACCAATCAGTGTGTTTGCGTATACGTGTGTTTCTGGGTGTGTGTGTCCTGCCATTGTTTCTTAATGGAGCATAATATTGGCAGACCTGGCACAAAGCTGGCCTCACTGGGGAGAGTGTGACACCCGGGGCTGATTTGATTAAAGTTTGCCGATCCTTTCCTAAGGTTTCGTATTACCAGTTGGGGACTCTGTGACAATACCACTTGGAATATATAATACAGGGAGATTTAGGTAAAGATTAATGAGGGGGCGGAGGGCACAAGAAACACTGGAAGATGGAGAGATGAAAAGTTTGTTAGGAAAGATTTTATGAGTAAATGGATGTCATTTTTGAGATTCGGCAACCATGAATATAATTTTTCTTCTTTACATACAGTTTGCCTTAAAGGTCATATAGACCTCCTGTTGATGAAATGCCAAGTGAAACTTTAATGTGGCCTATTTTAGAAATATGACCCTTGGGTAGATTAATAGAGCCCGACCCTCAAATCACAGTTGCACTCTCTGGAGCAAATGAAAACACAGAAACCTGCATTAGCATAGTGAATATATTCCCATATGACTGAAATTAATCCATGAAAATACTGTTTTAATTTTTCAAAAGAGCATGAAATGTGGACCTCTTTTTAAATTGGAAATATCATGATGATAGATTTTTACTCCAAAAAGCATCATGCACATGTACTCACCTCCTATATGTGGACTGATTCATAGAGAAGATGGTTATGTCTTTGCCTCTCATCCTTTAAAAATAAGAAATTTAAATGAAGGTGTCAGCACTGGGAAGATGGATAGGTCTCAGTTAATGTGTTTTTTCCCCTCTCTCACACTTGGTAGGAATTAACTCTTCAATTCTGGCTCACTCGGATCGGCAGAGTAATGGACCCTAAAAGGAAAGCACTGAGCCTGTTTATCTTTTCTTTAAAAAAAAACTTTACTGCCAAATTTCTTGGCTCAAACCCTGACTTATTTAGGGCCTCAAAGCTCAAAGTCAATTTCACAAACATGTCCTCCTATTTGCTCATAGGTGTGTGCATTGAAGGGAGAAAGAGTGTATAAGGCCCAAGATTTGTGTATAGCTGTGCTTGATTGTTCAGCAGTACTATGGGGAAGTGTGTACAGTTTATGTGCATGAAAACATGATAAAGTAAACTGTTTTTGTATGTATGTGATTTTCTGCTTGTTGAATATGCCCCAGAAAGTCCTTATTTTTTTATCTCTTTCTTTCCCCTGTGGAAGATTTACAATTAGTTTTTTTTATTGAAAGAGATATTTTAGAAAACTTATAGAATGTAGATAGATACTGTTGCAGCTACCTTTAGTAATCCTTTCTTTGCAACAAAGGTTGAATGGTTGATGATTTTCAGAATATAGAATATTTTATATATGACACATTACTATTTACATCTTTTGCACTTTAATTTGATATGACAGTTTTGATAAAGCATTTAAATCTTTATACTTTCATATATTTGAGTTTATTGGATAAAAATGGCTGCATATGCAGAAGACTTGATATTAGGTAACAAGTAAGACACTGAATTAAAATACATTATAGGTCATTTGAGTATCACTTAAAAATCAAATTATTTAGTTAATCTTAATTTGCTCATAGAAAAAAAAAAACAATATGTCCAACTAATTTTTGTGCTAATTATTGAGAGATATCATGTTTTGGCAGAGGTTAAAGTCTACAAATTCATGCTGTATGTCTCACTTAAAGGTTTAGGTTTATTGTGAGATTTACTAGATTGTATTTCAAATTCAGGAGCTTTTCTTTCCTGATCTCCAGCCATACACAGCCAGCACCATTTCTGTATAGGAGCCAGATGCCCATGAGACCTGCCCTTTAAAAACTAGTGTGAAAAGAGTCCTGTTATAGTGTACAATATCCCACAAGGCAGTGTCTGACTGAGCTTTTGTCCTCTGTGTCCTTCTTGGACATGGTCCTTTGTTTTCCTACCATTTTTCCCCCCTCTTGACATTGCTGACAATTGCTTCTGGCCTCTTGGGGAGGATGCAAAGGACTTTTGCAAGGACACTAATGAAGTTGAGTGTTAATGCTTAGTTTACATGTAGACACAAAGTGTATATGCACTTAGTTTACTCAAGATGCGTACGGATGTCCAAAGCAATACTTTTTTTCCAACACTTGTAGTAATTATTCTTTGTTTTGGTTTGTTTATAGATTCTTACATAAAATTAAATCCTTTCTTATAATATATTTGAGTGAAATCACTGTACTTCCCTCTAACATCAAGAGGGCAAACCATTCCTCCAACCTCTCAGTGCCCACCATCCCAAAACCTTTCCTTCTTTGAGACCACACCAGATATAGTGATGTTAATTACTGAGATCTTATGTTGAAAGTCAAGTACTCAGCTTTACCTAACCATCCATTAAAAATGTGTAATGTGCTCGTAGAAATTTTTTTCTCATAAGATAACTATCCATCAGCTTTTGTCAGTTATTGAAAGGTGGTTAATAAATGGCTTCTAGAGATGACCATAAATAATGCAACCCACCTTATCAAGGGGTTGAACTCAAACTGCCTGATGTGTAACTGTATTGACTGATCCACTGCTGAGGCTCTGCACGCTTATCCAATATGTGGCTAAATCGTTTCACTGAACTCTGAACTCCCATGATTGGTGGATGATATTAGTGAGGGTGTGTGTGTGTGTGTGTTTGAGTCTGATGGATATAAGTGGAACCTGAAATCCAAAGATACTCTCTTAATTCCCTCAGAGAGAATTTTGGAAAAAACACAGAAGTAGAAGAGTAGTATGAAATAGTGGGAAAAAATCCACCAAAACCCTTTTCATATCAGTGCTTTTTCTTCATTATACTCCTGCGGTCTGTGGATATTCCACATCTAATTCCAAAGGATGATAGCCAGACTGCGAGCTTATATTTGATTATAATCCATCTCCCTCATCAAAGATCAGCCATTCTGATTGCTTTGTGCCATGTTTGACAAGATTAAGCCCCCTTTTCCTTTTGTTAGGCATGATTGTATTAGATATGGTACTTCCCCGTGGTGGTTTATTTGACCTGCTTTCACAGCCTGAGACACAGACAGGCATGTAAGGTCAACTGCATTTATGACTCATTTATTGTGATCTTATTTAAGGGCAAAGACTTTCCCATTTAAAGAAAAATGTTTGTTCTTCAATTATTTATTGCATCTTTTTATCTATTGCTTCTTTTCCAATGAGTTTGTCTCAATTTAATAGCAAAAGTTTTTGTTGCACATAACATAAAATTGAATTTTTAAAATGTTTATAATTCTATAAGTTGAGAATTTAATGATAGCAGCCTGTAACCTTTCATAAAAAGTTTAAAAAAAAACAGTTTGTGTCCTCTGACTCCATATGTTCACGGTTAAATGAAGTTGCACTACCAGATTAAAGCCTTGTAACAGCTGTAGCATGACATGCATGCCAAGTCATTAAAGCATTTTAATCCAAAAATTCAATTAGAATAAAACTGGTGAATCAGCTTACTCAGTTATTCGGTTTGGACATTCATTGCGAGTCATTTGTGCACAGCCAGATATATGCAACATCTGTCAGAAAGCTAAAGCTAATTACCCAATTTATTACAGCATTAACAAATTCAAACCTTTTTTTTACTGTAGATGATTTCAAATGAATCATGATATTGGTGTATCCATCAAAATATTTGTTCTGGAAATGACATGTTTGCTAGTTTTGTTATCTAGTGTAGAAATCAGAATAATTTACAATTAATAAACCAAAGTGCAATACGTTTATCTCTTCAGGTGTTAGATGACAGGTAAGTAATAAGTATAAGGTTTTATTTAATAAATGTCTGCTGCAAGCAAATCCTTCTATAGCCTCAGGATACGTCTGAATATTTACACAAGTTATGCAGTGTCAAAACCTTGCAGGTGATGCTATGTTAAGTTTTTGTTTTGTTAGGGAGCACAACCTCCACTTTATATTTCACTACTTAAAGCTCAACAGGCAAAAGTAGAATCAAGGAAGTTAATTATTGGATGCATTTAGTTGTTGCTTCTAATGGAATTACTGCATCTTGTTGTGAGGGAAGGCATGAATAGTACCATTTTGGGACAAGATTCGACTTTATTTAAATAGTTTTTCCAATTTGTTGTTGAAGGGAAATACCAATTTAGAAAGGGAGTGAGGTCAAAGCAGAATGTACTTGTCAGTGCTTGTTGCATTTCACTTCTGTCTCGTGTCCAGTCTTGTCTCTCGTTGGCTGTTGCTGTTTTCGGCCCACTCCTCCAACTTGTGTAGTATTGATAATTGGTTGGTACACAGGACAAAAGCCTCATTTCTTCTTCGAGATGTGCACACACAGCTGCATTTGATTAAACTTTCTTTATACCACAAATTTGGGCAACTGGTCTGTGGACATTTCTGTTGTTCTAAAGTCACACAAAAGTTGAGATGAATTGGTTAATGTGAAGTTTTAGAAAGATTTGTGTTGAGATTTAAATTTGAAGTAAAGAAAAAAAAAAAAAAGGAATTTTGGAAGATTTACTGCATATGTGTAGCCATAGGCAAGGACTGCCATTGCATAGCAGATTTGTCTTCATACCACACCCTTCATCACTGACCCAGAGGCCCCAGCAGCCACAGAAACGGATTGGCTTAGATTACTGTGCTCCCCTGCATCAAAAATGACTGGCCCACGGGCAAATTTGATTGGTTAAAACACAGCATCCATGGCTGTTTTCCATGAGGAAGAATAGAAGCCCAGAGCAATGCACCAGCGGAGCAGGGTTCAAAATACATATTTATACCTGCAGTCTGTGGACCATTTACACCTTCACACTTTCATTTATTTGCTCCTTCTTATCTACTCACCCCTGGCTGTGTTCCTTATTTATGTCGGAAGATTTGCCTTTTGTGTACTTTTCCTATTATCATATTTATTTTTTGCTGCTCACCTTGTGGAGAAAAGCTCCAGGGAATTAATGATACAAGCAGGTGGGAAAGGAAAAGAAAAAGTGACGACTTTAATAAACTTTTGAAAGACTTCCTTTGGCTTTTTTTTCTCTTTGTACTTGTTTTGTGTTGCAGCATGATATTGACATACCCTCTAAAGATTAGGTGTTGTTAATAATATTGTGTTTATAGGCAGCTTTAGTTTAGCTCAATCAATATTTTCATTCTACATAATCTTCATTACTGCGTTTGACAATAAAAACGTAGCTAATAGGGAAAAGTACAAATGTACAATACCCTTTACTGTTTTCTCCGTGTTCGTTATGAGCTTGATCGTGATGTCAAGCCGATTTAGAGATTTAAAGTCTATAAATAGTTTCATGGTAAGATCAACTTTTTTTTTCTCTCTTGAATAAAGCTCTCATCAGTCAAGGGTCTTTATTGTCTCTTTTTTTTCTATAAACTGAAATCACACAGAAAAGATTGCTGTAATTTCCTTTTGGATCACAACCTTTAAAACGATCTCTCTGGAAATCTAATTGGCAAGAGATGAACAATTATGAACAGTGCAGTCATTGATTAAATGAGGATCTACATGTTCTGGAGGGCAATAATGCTTCTCTTCTGTTGCCAAGAGGACCTCGAAAGCAGAGATAGTGATTTGCGATGTTATAGCTTTTTGACTGACACAAATCCTACATCGTTGAACAATGCCATAATGGCAAAAGAAATCTTTGCAGATACAATTGCTTGCTGCCATTATGCTCCCAGGCCTCTTAGGCTTTTGTGGAGAAGACACAAAATTGCTATGCTATTATCGAAATATTCCCCCCCTCGGCTCATCATCTCTTTGTGAATACAGTTACCCCGAGAGTGAGGTAAGCAAGGAGTTCAGAAATATGTCATTTCTTGAACATAAAAGATATGTCGTCGGTTTAGAGAAAAATATGCAAGTGAAGTGTATGTTTTCTGTTAAGTCTAACTTTGGAGGATAGTGAAATGCATTTGGTTTGGTTCTTAAGTACATTATACAAGTGATTTTTTTTCTGCTTTTGCGTTCTCTGCCACAGTTGAATTTTTTTCTACCCATTATTCCATCACATCTTAATCGGTCTGTCTACTATACAGATTTGTAAACATTTCTACTGCTGTCTCTTCTTTTCAGTGTCTGTTTCCTTGTTCCTTTACCCTCTCCCTTTTGTCCCTTTATCCTCTGCCCAGGGGAGAAGTATGGGTCTGATGAACATCGAGAGCCCGGAACAAATCAGTCTATCGATCCCTCAAGTATCCCTCGCCCTGCCCCTCTGATCGTCAGCAGAAAACAAAGTGTTTATTAAGCGAAACCTTCCTAGTCTCCCACTCCCTCCACCGGATCCCTCTCTGCTTCACTATCCTCCTCACTTGGTAATGGAGAGGCTGTTCCTGAGACCTGTCCACCCAACTGAAACTTGTTGTAGCTTCCAATTACATTCCTTTAAATGTTCTACCTGTCAGGATTCCTAACTTTTTTTCTTTTTTTAAATTCACTCTTTCTGAACGCGTTCTTCACTTCAGCCAATTTAAAGTTTGCCTCTACTTCACCCAAGGAGAGAGCTTATTCATGATGATGCACTGCAGAGAAGTAAAGCCACAAGGAAGAGAGTGACATGGAGTGTTTATCAGTCATCTGCAGTCTATAGGGCTTAAATTGGACCTAACTTTTGTTGGGAACGATTGCATTATGGCTTCTTTTGAGAGGACTGAATTTGATTGAAATGGAAAGCAGTGCCTTCTTGCTCTGAAAATACATCACTGCTGATTAGATTATGAAGAACTGCAAGGGTTGGAGGGGAGGGGTGTTTGGAGTGGTGGCAGATATGAGGGTGAAATGGAAGCAAAACATTCTGTGCAAACAGCAAAGTGGGCACATAACAGAATAAGTAACAGCTGAGGCCTGAGAGCAATCAACAAACCACAAACATAAAAAACCTGGATCTCAAGATCTTTCTCTCTCTGGTTGAAGTAACCTCATATTGATAAGGTATTAGTTGGAGTCAGAGGTTCTGCAACAGAGCAGCCAGCCTTTACTTTGACAGACAGACAGAATAGATCCATGCCATTCCCAGCCGCAGGGCTCCCAGGCCTTGCATAATCAATCAACCATTAATGGAGTAAGTGGCTGTGGAAGGATATTAAATGTTAATTGCTGTAAGGTATTGATAACACCCATTGATCTCGTAGATAATTGCAATCAGTGAAAACAAAGATATATTATTCGAGACTAAGCCCATTATTCGAGACTTGTGCATTTATTGGGGGAATGTTCTATGGTGTACACGAATGCGAAAGGTTTCACCCAAATTTACAACCTGTTGTAGCAATCTTAGATCTTAGGCTTTTAATACATTTTTTCCAAGATCTTTGATGTTAATGTTAACATTGAGTGTCCGATAAGTGATTGTGGTCATTTTGTGTGTTTGGGATTTAGTCTCTTTAGGTTAAAAGTTCTATATTTATTCATGTAGATTCCTACATCTGAGCCAAGGCTTTTTCTTTTTCTTTGTGCCTTATTTTTCCCCCTAAAAATCTCTATTCTTAGATTGTGCCCGCAGTGCTTTTTCTTGGAAATCACGTTGTTCATAAATGACTAATTTGAAATAAAAGTAGACAATTGGGTCACTCAACATCTTCATCCCGTCATCTGGATGAAGATGTTGATACTCTCACAAAAGGAATTCATGTGATTCTGTATATTATGAGGCCGAGTGAGATGTGTAGAGAGTTACGGCAACTCCCAGGCCACCTGAGAGGAGTTGGCAGGCCCTGGTGAGGCTTCGTCTCAGAATGCCTGTTGAATAATACATGGCCTCAGAGCAGTTGGGCCCTCTAATACCCCAAAGCTCTGAGACACTCCTCCAAAGATCAATAACACTTAGAAGCTGCTTTATAATGAAGGAGACACTAAAATTCCATCATCAGGTAATTAGTTGAACTCTGCCTTCCATTCCTCAACCCCTCCTTTCCAATTTTTCTCTGACCATGGTGCAGTCCCAGGCACATCATTTTTAAATAGTAAGTTATGTAGAGTCAGGATTTCCTTTGATAAAGAGTCTTGAGGCTTCATAAGGAAATGTGTTGAGGCAGTTTGCCATGTTTTAACGCCAGAATTTAAGAGTGAAAGCTAAAATTCCTCTGGAGTATTTGGGTAGTGAAAAAAGGAAGAAAGAAATAGATATGGGCAGTGTGAGAAAAGCCTTGAGTGCCCACTCCCTGATGTTTGCTCTCTTATTTGACATATCCTCTCCCTTCCTTCCCTGCTATTTCAAGGCCCGGGGGCACATCTATTACCACTTTCCACTAAACTCTGGCAGCGTATCAAAAATGTTTCACTCTGCTATGAATGGGGTCCTTATAGAAGCCGTTAAGTCAATTTTGAGGGTGAGTCCAGTAGTCAAAGTCAGGATTTGGAGTCAGGATGTACTGTACACACACACACACACACACACACACACACACACACACACACACACACTTTGTACATACCATCCACTTCTCTGGTGCCATGCTGGGGAACCTTTGTGAATGCACATAATAACTGATCTCTGCAAACCAGAGCACTTTCTGATCCTCTCCATTGGGAGGTCAAGGGTCAGGAAGCAATAATGCAGTGTAAATTTACTGGCATGGGATATGGAGTTCATTAGAAGTCCATTATAGCCTTTGATTGACACCACTCTTTCTGAGAGCCGGAAGATGGGAGATGATATGCAATTAATCCTCAATTGCCCATGTTGTCTAAGGGTACAAGATTTTTATTTTGTACAATTCTTGGTCATGAATACTGAAAAAAGTGTTGTCCTATAATTGACAAGCTCTGTCCTTTAGACAACCAGTTGTTTGCTCAATTTCTGAAAGACATCTACCTGCATTTGAGTACAAAGTCTCAGAATTATTGTGCAATTCCACAACAGAGCCAGCTAGTTGCTTACCAAAAAAAAAAAACTTTTTAAAAGCTTTTTAGCAACCCACCCAGCTCCATTCATATTCACAGTCAGCATCTGCTGTCATTTACAAGTAACTAAATTTATTAGGACAGAGCAAAGAGCGGAGATTACAGTAGACAGCGTACTTGCTTAATTTGAACCCAGGTCAGCATCACATTAATCAGCTTCCTCACTGCTTATTGCTGAGAGATTGGGTTTGAGACACCCAGGGTTGCATAGTTCCATGGATTCTCTTCTTTTCACTTCCCAAGTTCCTTGAGGTCAAGTTGGCTTCAAGTCCCATCTGTCACTGAAGAATAATAGAATAATGACATAATTAACTTGCAAGAAGATTTTGCCCTGGGGATGTGCTCTGCTGCTCCATTAGAAAAAGCTGAAATCTTGGTCCGGACTGTAATCAGGTCTCCATGGGTTCTAATTGTCTTGCAGTTTGAGCTTGAATGGTGGCAGTACCGTGAAGATGATATGCAGTCAGGCTGTTGTGTTGCAAGTGAAGAGGTGGAGTGTTAAAGTTCCACGCACAACTTAGTTCACCTTAGATATTTTTGCAGTTCAGGGTTTTGCTTATCTCATGATGGCTTTGATACACCCCATTTGTACTGGCATTTAAAAAATGTCAATCTTGTGTGCAAAGAGCATTTATAAATACCGACAGACAAACTTTTGCCATGCACTCTGTTCTCTGACAGACGTTCAGTATAGACGTGAGACAGGTCAGGTCAAGCAAAACAAAACCTTGTGTTATATCGCTTGCATTAACTCGATAATTCAGCAATGTTCTTGGTCTCCAAAGGCATTGGTTCTGGTTGTTTAGGTTTAGATTTTTTCCTTGTGCTCTGTGTTCCACTTTTTACTTTGAACTATTTCCATATCAGTAAAACTCAATTGAGATTGTATCTCTCTCGCCCATTGAAAAATAAACAAACTGAAGGTTTGCAAGTTGAACCAAATCCACTCAACACCAGCACTAAGATGGTCAAAAAGGGGCAAAAGTGCATCCGATCCAATTAAGTCTGATACAGATGATAGCATTTCCACAAGAATAAAATGTCCTTGGTCTAAATGTATTATTCTTTTTTGTTTTCACATGTGTCCATAACTTTTAACCGCTCTGAATGTGTGCATATAAAATTAATCAACTAGTCAACAGAAAATTAGCAAATTTATGATGTATAAAGTTAAACTTCAGACATTGGGGAAATGTCTGGAGATTCAGTCATCTTTCTTTTATTTGTGGACATTATTGGTGCTGCCAAAAACTGCAGAAACAAACAACCCCGGCTCAACATGAATAAACACTGGACATGAAGGTTTTCTCCCCCAGGTGTATTGACAAGAAAGGACATAATAGCAACTGTCAAAATGTAAGGTATTTTATTTTCTTATATAGTCTTCACAGTCTGACATGTTAAAAATGCTTTTTGCACTTTTTATCAGTTTGCATCTTTCAGTTGCTGAGCATTTCCATGGAAGGCAGGTAGGTCTCCATCATCCTGCACGACATGTGATCATGTTATCTAAGTCCTGCAGCATCATGTTCTTAACACAGAAAATGTATCTGTAATAGTTAGTTACAACACTGGAGAGTCAACAGTGTCATAGCTAGCAAGTTGTAGCTCCTGAGCACACAGCTCTAACTGAGCTCTCATTGAAAAAGATGGCAGTACATATTGGTTTTGAATTTTCATCACTTCAATTGATCGGGACCCTTTACTCAAGGGACAAAAAATACAGACTAAATGACTATTGACAGAAAAAATGCATTTGTCAGACCACCAGTGCTATTGATGAGACTGTATTAAAAAATGTATCTGTAGAATCAATGAAGAGGAAGGAGAGAGTCCATAGCCATAGACTATCAGCAAATGTTTTGCTCTCTAATATGTGCTGTTTCCCTCTGTTGCTTTGACAGTATTCCTTTTTTTTGTGCTGTTTTTCCTTTGTCTCTTGATGCTTGCATGCCTCACACTGCTGGTGCAATGCAGTAAACTAAGGGAGGCAGAGTAGTAGGGAGTGTTTGTGTGAGTGTGTGCGAGTGTGTGTGTGTAATTGTTGCAAAGGCATCGACAAGCATCTGTGGGTTTACAGTCTCCTTAAATCCCTCAGCCCCACTGAACACATGCATATATGCAGATGCTTCATAGCAACACATACAGACCTTTTTCTAACAACTATTAAACCTTACAAATGGCAAAGAGGAATTCCATTTGTAGTGTTAAAAGCAGGATTATTCATTTGAATTTTTAAATGCAACCTGGTTGAGCATTAACATATATGCAGAAATTAACCCTTTAAATGTTTTGAGTAACCTTTTTACCTCCTTTTTTTACTTTTGTTTTTTAAAAGACGTGTTCCTCTTATGCTATTCTAATTGAACTACCCATCTCAAAATGAAGCAAGGATAAATTATTTATATGTAATGAGTTTGTCAAACAACATTTAAAGAGACATCAAAAAAGAGAGCTAAAAAGATTTACTTGAAATGAAACAAAATTGCAAAAATAACCATAACTACAATGAGTCACTATCCTTTTCTGTTGCCCCCTTTTTTGCCTATAACTTTTTATTATTTTCTGTTTATACACATCTGATTTTGCAACTTGTATGAGTTGTGGACCAGTCAGAATTGCACTCATCTCAAGCTATCTGGCAGCTAGCAGTACAGTTTGATGGTTGTGTTTGCTGTAGAGTTTTAACATCCTCATTTCATGACTGGCTGGACTTTATGAAGGAGATGATGAAAGGTGCAACACTCCACACCATCTCGTATATCATGTCCTCTTTACACACTCACTAGGTCTCTGACTGTCTGTCCCACTCTCTGTTTTATCTCTCCCCATAAGATGGCATACCTTCCAACTGATGCCCTAACAGATCATTAGTGATTGATGGACAGCTTTTGATCTACGTCATCATTCATTGGCAGAATATGTGTATGTTTCTGGCCAGAGGCAAATTGGAAGACCTTTGTGTAGGTTCAGAGAAAATTCAGGTGTTTTAAAGCAGAAAAGACAAGAGGCTGGAATGATGATGTGCCCTGATGAGAGGAATTAACTTTTGGATGGGCTCGATTTTTGTTTGGTCTTTACTACTACAGAAGGATGTGCTCTAAGAGAGCTGGGAGTTTGTTTGAAGTACTTTGAAGTGCTTTATATGATATTTGTATGTCAAAGGCTGAGGAAATTACCAATGATTATGGCAGAAGTGAGATGGACGGACCTAGTCACATTATGCATTTGGAATATGTGCCTGCCATATTATTGTTGTAGCCTTATGAGCTCAGATTTTAAATCAGTAATGTTTAGGTACAGCTTTAAAAAAATACTTTATCTTAGGAAGTGAGCATGCTGCTACTTTCATTTGCTGGTAGAATCTTGAAATGTGTCAAGTTTAAAATCCAGTTCAAGGGGACATTGGAAAGTCAGTTGGGGGACAAAGGGAAGAAATTGATGCAAGCATGCCTATCTTAAGGATGAGTAGATGTGAGACTGAAGGATCAAAGGTCAAGATGCATCAGCTTCATCAGCAATGTAATTGATCATTTGTGCAATGATGTACTTTATGTATTTGGATGCCTGCTTGTATGCATATACTATTTGTGACACCTAGTCAGCACACTGGACTTGTCTCAATGATGAATGGCATTGTAAACATTGAACCAAGACAAAACAACCCCCTAAGGACCAACCATGTTTATATGAGATCAGCAGAAAAAGCCCTTATCGGCCTATAATGGGCCTCCCCTCAGCGTGGGGATGGTATGTGCTTTGCATCTTAATGTCATAATCTATTCTTCATTAAGGCTTAACACAGCAGTTAACACGCCCTTTGATAGCATCGCACTGTGCCCTAGCAGCACAGACGAAGCCTGCATGCCACTGATAAAGCTTCAAAATGCAAAAGAGATGGCAAAAATATGCAACAATGACATCTCGGAATGTCAGTGGCGTTGACGACCGCAGCCTCCACAGACGGTCTTTCTCATTAAGAGCAGTGAAGTGTTCATTTGAAAGGAGAGCTCTCCATTTAGCACGTGACGCCATAGTTCAGACAGAATGCTGACGTTTGGAGGGGCCTGTCATGAGGTGCCATGTGTTCCCTCGTGGATGATGCCATCTGGCCGGGTTTACAGCGGGCTGCTTGGGCTGCAGAGGGGGCTCAGGCAGCTGATGTTTAACTGGTACTGGCTTGAACCCTAAAGCAGGACGAGCCTGTGTGGGAAGCAGCACGCCCACACCTAGAGTCTGTTAAGTTGCACTGCCTCTTTATGGCAGATGTGGTGATGTGAGAGCCAGCCAAATATAGAAAATACGTGATGGCGACTACACTGTGCCAACATGAAGTCTCATGACTGTAGTAGAAATAAATAAAGAATATTTAATTAGAACTGCTCATCAATCTGTCACCCATCCCAAGTGAAAGAGGCTTTTAGCAAAAGGTAGGGTCATAAATATAACAACAATCAAAGTCCCAGCTAGAAGGACTCGTGGATCATGGAGTAGAAAGAAAAGATAATGGAAAGAAAATGGAGAAAAAAGGAAACTGATGGTTGACAGTGAAGTGTAGGATAATGACGTGCTGATCAAAATTCATAGTTCATGGCCACAGACGGCAACAAGCCAATAATTCAGCAAGCCTATCAAGATTGAGCTATGATGGCATGCACAACCTGCAGTATTTATCTCTGCACTGCAATTCAGGAAGCTTGGTGGATGTTTTCCGTTGAAATCTATAATATTTTCCCATTTTTAATTGTAGAGACTGCTGCTATTTTTTTGTTGTAAATTTCCCCATTTTTCAGAAATGTGCTCTGCCAGAACCAGTGCTTCTCTGAAGTGTAATTCTTCTCCTGCTGTCTCTGTGAGATGCATCTCCTCTGCTTTTTGCTTCACACAACATTGTGTTGTGACTCGCCTTATTGATGCCACTTCTATGATGTAAGCAGGGACAGAGCATTATCTGTCAAGATCTCTCTTTGCCAAATTGCATCGGCGAATCGGCTCGCATCACAAGAAAACATAAAAATGGGTAGCTTTATCCACATGTAGGGCCATAATGCTTTGTTCAAAATTGTGAAGGCTGCTATTTTGTGTAGATACCCTCCATATAATTTGGCTGTATTGGAACACACATTTGGTAAGGTCTTTGCTAAATTTTTCATGAATATCAACACTTGCGAATGATGAGTATGAGGAATGATCAGTCGACGACTGGAAAGCGGAGAAGTCAGTGATGTGTGCAGTTGTACCAGATGGCTCATGATCCCAGTGGCTTCTTGCTTGAGAGTAAACGGAATAATTATGACCACGCTTCCATCTCCTAAGAAGCTTCCAAATCAGTTAATATTTTTATGTCTATTTGCGTAGCAGTGTCTGAAGGTGAATGTCACCACGTGGTGAGGACATGGGAACTTGTTGAATATGTCAAAGGTTTTGTTCATTTTTCAATTATTAAGGCTTTACAGGGAAAGGCTCTCGATTGAAGGGAATAATACAGTTTTTGTCCAATTTTTGTTAAGGCAATAGTGACAGGTTTACATATTTGATTAAATTATTAAATCAACTATGAAAACTGTGTTTATAATTCATTATAGGCAACATCATGAAATTATAAACGGGATGAAATACTCTTCAGTTTTTTTCATTTTAGATTGTTTAACAATCATTAGTAAGATTGAAAGGTTGTGCCTCTAGAAAAGAGAAAATCCTCACACAGCAATTTTTGGTCCAAATTTGATTAATTCTCACAGATTCATGACTTTAATTACCCTGCTAACAGACAGACAATAAAGGTGTACTACATAACTAAATCTTGGCAGAGAAGAAAAAAAAATTAGATTCCCATCCCTCGGAATGTGATGCTAAAATTTGTTTCCAATTTCTTCAACATCAATAAAATATTATCATTAACACTAAGAATTGTAGAATTTTTAAGTCTTAGAGGAACACTTTTCTCAGGTGGGGTACGCCCTAGACAGATATTACACAGAACAAAGTACTGTACTAAACCCTCCTTACCTGATCCCATATCCATAAAAAATGTAGCTAACTTCATTAGATAGGATCGGGAATCCATGACGGTGTGATGTTGCCATCCAGGCCCGGTACCACTGATGAACATAATCAGAGTCAGCATCTCACCTGTAAATGGGTTTGAGATCGACACTATAGTTTATTAGACTTCATGCAGTGAAATGTCTGAACTGATGTTGTTAAATTACAGCTCTTGCCATTCAGCAGCATTATGTTTTGTGTATGGGAAACTCGTCATTAGTTTGAAGTGACATAAGACTTAAACTAATTTAATAGTTGTAGGCCACATATTTCTCTTGAGAACCAATACTTTTTTCTTTTGTAATATAATATGTTTGTATTTATAAACTTTCTTGCCACTTAATATTTTTGCCTCTGTAAAAGATTTCATGATGTCTTGATGAAATATGATATTCCTTTGCTGTGTAAAACCCTGGTCTACTTTCAGTTTAGCTCTTTAATTTGAGCATGAGCCTGCTGTGTTGATTCATGACAGATTGGGAGCCAGAATTGTCAACTTTTCCCTGAATAGAATGTTAAAGAACATCAAGTCAGAACATCAGGTCAGATCTCCTTGTCAGGATTAAACACTAAACAAATAGAAGGAGCGCATTATTATATAAGATTCTTCTGTTGAAAGAAAAGGAGAGAAATTAAACTCATCATTTGCAATTTATAATGAAAGCAGCATTTGGAACTTTGGCAAAGGTGGAGGTAAGGAAGCCACATACATTTCCCTTTGAATTTGATCAGGTTGCCTAGTGATATATTTTTTGGCCTAATGTATTTTCGTTTTGCTGAGTCCATCTTGTTAATGGTAAAATGTTTTTGATGGTGATATAAAGTTACTGTCATTAAGATTTGCACTCAGTGTTATGTAATTTTTAAAAATTATTTAGACAAAAAAGAAAATTAACCACACCAAAACATTTGTTTATCTTCCAACATTTAGACCTAATTGTATTCCTTTTGCTTTTGTGTTGAGACGGAGCTGCAGTTGACACTTGTCGCTGCCTTGTTAATAAACATAATTTTGCACAGTGTCCTTGGCTCAGTTCCAAAACTTCATTTAAAACCCAGTGTTTGTGTTACTTATAACAGTCTAACAGTCTTTTGCTAAACTCATCTCTGCATGAATCCATATTATGTTCAATTACCTAATTCTCAAGTGGCTTTTATGAAATACTGTTGAACACCTGTTGATTTTTCTTCCTTTCACATGGGAAACTATGAGACTCGTGTTAGCAGTTGGGATCAGTTTTTGAATAAGAAGAAAAATATGTTGTTGGGTTGAACTTTTTTGAGGGGTAAAAACAGTCATTTAATCCATTGATCCATCTGACATATAAAAACCTTGAGTATTTTACATGGGAGATTACCTCTCCGGAAATGTGTGTGCTGTTGGTGTGAAATGTATTTAAAAAAAATAAATAAAAATTTGGGCATTGTACCCGAGGAACAGGGGCCTCAGTATGTCTGAATGAGAGCTGATTTCACAGTTAGTTGTTATATTGCGTCACTGCACCCCAAGCTGACATTACCAAGAAACTGTGGAGCAAATGCACTTATCTGCCAGCTTAGAAAAAACATCCCATCTTCCAGTTCTGAGCTGCTGCAGTCTTTCCAACTTTGTGCAGACTGTCTCGCTCTTGTTTTGTCTCTGAGATGTGATAAATTAGTGATGCTCTGTCTTGAGATTTATGACCTGCTGTCTTTCTGTGTGACAAAATGAAGTCAGGACGAGTGACAGATTCTAATATTCTATAGTTAATGGTGAATAATGTGACACAGCACCCACACTCAGCCCATAGGTATCAGAGCAGTGGAATATAAAGCGTGCCCAAACTCAATTTGAAATGCACAGGTGGGAAAATGGCATTTCTAATAGAGGAGGGAGGTCGTCAGATTTGAGGTTGAGAGCAGGCTGATCTGAGCCATTTTTCTGTGGCACTGCTGGCGCTATCAATTTGAGATGGTGATTTGGGTGGCAATAGTAAGGGTCCGACAGGTAATCTGGTACAACCATTAGGGCCTGTTAAGTGGCTGGGCCTCAGTGTCACACCTTGTCCATCAGCCTCTATTTGGTCATAAACTCAAATCTGACG
>JABUIW010000245.1:1291981-1303638 GCA_013363375.1 Menidia beryllina | reverse complement strand
CCCCCCCCCCCCCCCCCCTTTGGATCCCTACTTTAGGGCAGGTAACAGCATGACGATAGTGTGGCAGAGGTGCTGACACCCGAAATCGACAAAAGCGACTAATATGGTTTAAATGAATGAACTGACCTGCCACATCAACCACTGTCAAACCCCAGCTGAGTAGCCATTCCCCTTTTATCCCATCATCTAACCACTCAACCTCCACTACAAGGGGCTGCAGCTGTTGAGGGGCCACCTAATTGCAAAGGGTAATTAAAGTCAACAGGTTCATAGAATGGGTGGAAATATCAAAGTACTCTAATATCCTCATCAGGTAAAGGAAAAGATGAATCAGTGCTGTGAAGGCATGATGCCGTGTTTACCTTCTAGTAAATTAATAGTTATTCAGTGTCAAATGTTTTTTTTATGTGTCTGTGTAAGAAATAGTTTAGAAAACTTTAAAAAATCTTTATACTAGTGTTATTTAAAGAAAATGTAAGCAAAATAGGTTAAATTAAAAAAATAAAAATCTAGAAACCAAAAAAATCATCTGGTTTCCAATATTTTGTTCCTCCATCCTTGAGAATAATAATAATAATGATAGAATTCTATCAGAGCATAAAACTGTATGTTTTGAATGTTTGCTCATTCAATTGGTCCTGTAGTAGTGTCTGTTTTTCCAAAACCTTCTTTTAATGGACATTTTCAATCGATATTTCTATGTGTCAGAGGTACTGTAGTAAATCATAGATGTATCAGAGGTATTCTATCTGCAACTTCCTTCCTGCATCTCCTGAAAGGCTACATGGTAAACAAAAGTAGTATAATTATGAATTAATAGTAAGTAAGGCTTTATCATAAAATGTATAAGTAAGAAAGATGTGAAATCAGAGGACTGGGAAACAGGCTATCATGATGTTTTCACATTGCTCTGAGAAAACTGCTATCACTCTGCTCACACACTGAAAATTTCTTTCCAATGAGTTTGAATTTTTAAAACAGCTAATTTACTGGCAAATTAATCAGCTAAATAGAGAGCAATCACAAAATCGGTAAGAAACTCGGTAAGAAATACAGTCAATACATTCATTTTTTTGCTGTTAGATTTCACAAACAGAATAAAGTTTAGGATGCAGTCAATCAGGCAATTACTAAGTAAGATGACTGACAGCTGGTAAAAGGTTCACATACTTTGTTCTTTTGAAGGAAGGGAGTATTGGTAATCACACGTTTGATGAAACAATTATCCCTTCTCTCAGTCTGCTGTCACAGCTGACACTGAGGCCAAGATGGGAATCTGTGATCAACACTCACCACCTACATTTTTCTTCAGTCCTCACCTCTTTACCATTTTTTGTCCTCTTCCTTACCGAGCCATCACTGTAATTAGCACATCTGTCATTTGCCATGACATGGATGTGCACACATTAGGCCGTGAATGTTTTTCGTTACAAATGATATAGTCTGTGTGTGTTGGTCAGTGAGTGTGCAGTTGTGAGATGGGGGGATAAAACTAAGTAGCAATAAGTTGACTCCCTGCACGATCGATTCTCAATCGCTGTAGAAGCTCTTTTCTCCTTGTTTTTTTTTTCCGCCAATTCAACACATGATTAAAGGCGTGGATGCAATTACCATTCATCTAGAGGAAGACAGGAAGAACAAGGCCTGCAAGAAATGTGAGAATCAATCCATTATGAGCATCACCTATCTCCTGCTTTCTTTTTCCCTCTTACAGGCCTGTAGCTTCCCTTCCTCGCTTATGCCTCTTCCTTTTCTTCTAATTCTCTGTCTCTGCTTGTTTTTATCCCTTCCTTCCTCCTCTGTTTCTTCCATCATTAAAGTCTCATATCTTTTTCTTATGCCTTCTCTGATCACATTCACATATCTGATCACATATCAACATTCATTTTTGCATGCATTCTTTTCAGATCCGGAGACGCAAAAATCCTGTGATTTATTATCTGTGTATACAAATAATTTGACATAACTGACTTGTAAGATCACCTGAAAATAAAGCAACAAGAACTTTATAAATGCATCAAAATGGTGAATTAAGTGAATACAGTGATACCCAATCAGGGCTTCCCGGTCACATAAAAAGGAATCCACAGCTGTTTCCAAAGTTGCTGCAAATAGTTTTGCCACGTTGTTCTGTGTGATTGTCTATTTCTTGTGTAGCCTGTCAGTATAGTAGCCCTCATCCATCCATGGTTGTGTTTAAAGAAAAGAGGATATAGAAAATGAGGTACATCCACTCTTTGTAATTGCTTTTCTAAGTGGGACTGTCCCAGGTCTTGCTCATGAAGGCGCTTCAGTTCCAGATCATTTAACCCAGTAAATTATCTGTGGGTGAATTCATTAAGATCTGGAGGTTGTTGACTGTTCATGTGTGTTAAGAACATAATGGAATAAGGAAAGCTTTGATGGACAACAAGGCCTCAGTCGTAATTGCAGCAAACGGAATGTATTTAAACTTTTCTACATTTTAACTCATGCAAAAGCTTCACACATACCCAGAGAACAGTGATATGTGAAAGGTGAACTATATGAAAAATTTAAATTGGAGTTGAGAATGTTGGGAGGATAACATCCTGAAAGGTGCGCTAATAGATGATCAAGATGAAAAGGGATAGATGAAAAGAGGAGAAAATGTTTCTAATTTGATGAACAATAAGTGTGTGCTAGTGTGAGTTAACTTTGGATGGAAATGTGATAGTTTGGCACATTACATTCCCAGGGAACATGCTTGTATTTTTTTTTGTTTTTTTACGCAAACCATGCTGCTTAGTTGCTGCTTGTCAAAACTGAAAGTTGTATTGGTCATCACACATCATTTCGGTTGCATAAATATCTGGACTTTGGGAATTTTCATTTTCCCGTACACGACTCATTTTTGGCCAACCTGCCAAACAAATGGCCTTATATTTCACTCTGAACTGCAGCATCATACAAGAAGACTTTTGTCTTAGAAATTGTGTTTACCAAAACTTAAAGCATGCCAAACTCTGAGTATTTAATTTCATAGTATTTTCTTCAGTTTAATCAAGATTTGTAGTACTGGACTTTTGCTCTGCCTACGAGTTCCTACGAAAACAGTAATGTAATAAAAATGCCTTTCTGCTTAATATATAAAAAATATATGTTAAAGTTAATTTCATGTGGTATCTAACTGATCTCCAGACCAGCAATCCATTTAAAATTTGTAAATGGAAATAATCCATATATTTTAAATATGTTTTACATTAGTTTAGTTTCTAGAATAATTATCTGAACAGCATCACAGCATCATAATCTCCAGCCTTGAAATAGCCTAACAATTACATCAGTATCTGTCTGAAGATCTTTTATAGTTGTCCTTTGTGATGGCTGGTGTGGTTTTGTTTTGTTAAGTTGCTTTATTTCTCAGTGTATTATGAATAAGAATGGGTTATTCTAAACAGTCATTGTGGATTATATGCTAATTCTGCCACCCATTACAGGGAGACGAAGGATGAAACGGTGCTTTCCTGTCTGATGCCTGTTACCATTTTCCATTGTACCCTCTCTCTTTAATTTCCTTTAAAACACCATTCCATGTTGCTTTATAAACCTAATGGCCATCCCAAGTGATTCCTTTGTCCATCACCAGAATTGCAAACAAATACACATCTCCATAAAACAGTACATTGCTTCCATGCCTTGAAGGCGAGATTGCAATGAAATTGATTGAAAATAAGTTAGAGGGATCAGAGCAATGATAGTTTCTGAAGATTAATGAGGCTATTGTATCAACACATTGTCTTTTCATTATACTTATTGCAAGCCCTATACTGATGAAGTACCAAGAGTAAAGGGTGTTTTTAGGTGGCAGACCCTTGCTGGTTGTTAATCATATAAATGGCGCAGTACCAATTAAAGTCCACCATGCTGGATGTAAAGGCTTTAAAATGCCCCCAGATTACCCTGAACTACTCCTCAAAGAGCCTTCAATTACAATATTTAGTAAGAGTAGTTCAGAGTCAATGAATAAATCAATGGGGGGATAAATTCATATAAGAGGGCTACTTGTCTTTAATTGCAAGGACTTTTATGATTTTTATTTCTTTGCGATTGTAAGATGTTATATGATAATATTTTTACAGTGTAGACAAAGCAGGCAGTTGTTAAAAATACTGATGTAGTTAAGACTGGGAGTCAAGAAACGTGAAGCCCTGCATGTCTTTTCAGCAACCCTCAACTGAAAAAAAGCAGTTTCAGCTCAACTCTGTGAGCTATTGGGGGAGATGATTTTAATGTAGAGGTCGTACAGCAGGCGGTGCAAATCGCTCTTTGTGTACATCTCATTAGACAAGTTGGAACCAAAGCAAACTATCATCCAGAAACAATTAAATTATAGGCATGCAAAATGAAATCCGATGTCAATTATGCTATCGTCTCATTTAATCCGGTAAGGTTTTTCTGTTGGTGTGTCTGCCAGACCGTTGTAACCGTGATGGTTACTTGACACCAGGAGAAGCCTCTGTTCTCAATGAGCCTCAGATATGTCACTAATTAAAGAGAAGAAAAAGAGCCCAACTTGATAATGAAATTAATTATATGTTTATGAACTTTAAAAGTATGAGAATGTCGTAAATTTCTCTTGAGAATGGAGATATGGTGAGCTCTCATTAATGAGAAATTTAATTTGGCATTAGAGGCTGCTATAAAACCACATGATGTATTGTCTTGAAATAGCAAGAGAGACCATGGGGGAAATTTTACATTCTAAACAATAAGAAAATATGCTGCCGAAATTGAATAAAAATCTTTTTGGGTGGAAATTTGCAGATACTCATGTTTCTTAGACACATCCTGAATTGAACTTGTTTCTTTAATTAAGATTCATAACCTGATAAAGCCTATTTGTCATGTGAAAAAAACAAGTTGGGGATGGGGTACCGGAGGCAAACAAACATGGATTTGCCAGTTGCATTGATCAGTAACGTCAAGCTGCAATTTCTACTCTGTAGGCAAAAGGAATGTTGATCAATATCTAGAGGAAATTACACAGACTGATTATGGATTTATAAAGTTACAAAATGAATAGCCAACCTCTGCTGAGGAACTCTACTTAACAGTGGGCACAAGCTGTTGGCACATGCTTAAAATGTTTTTAACACTGAATTTATACATTGTAACAAAAAATAAATAAATGACTAAGTGTACGTTTGAGCCACAAAGGTACATCACAATTTTATGCTCATGTTCTTGTAAATTTGCTTTGTAATTGCTCTAGGTTCAGTGATGAAATTTCACTTTTTACAAATTTGGCAAAAGCTTGTTTACCAGGCTGCATGATTTTTATAGACTGCCAAAAGTTTCATTGATATTGCAATGAAACCATTTAATGCTAATACTCAGCTTTTGTATTTCAACAGTGTATGTGCTCCAGTAATCCTTCCAGAGGGCTTTGGTCTCTCTGTGAGCTCATCTTCAAGCAACTCTGGCAACAGCTTCCTGTCCTCTGTCTGCATGGCCATTTCCAGTTTATTAACTGACACACTGTTCTCGCCCCAATGGTAATTCTTAAAAGAATTTAGGAAAAGTGTCTGAGAGTTGATAAGTTATTCCACAGTCCATTTCTTAACTATTATCTTCAGCCCATTCAGCTCTATTCCAATGCTTTCTTTTCTTGATTCTGTCACTTATAAATATACTCAGCGCATTGCACCCATCTTTCAGTCAGTTATCCACTCTGCCTTAGACACACACCCACAGCCGTGGATGTCAGCACAGAAGTTGTCATCAGCACGTGCATACAGACACACGCTTTTGTATAATCACACAGAGGACATATGCCTATTAAATTTGAACATCCAGAAAAAATGTAGAAAAACCCAGCATGCTTAGAGGTTCTGATCAAATTCTAAACACTACTGACACAACTGAACAAGTCTCTGACATACAGGTGGAGAGTCATGCAACTATGAAGCGCTGCTTTGTATCAGCAAGTCTTCAGGCACCTTAGTTTTATACTATGGGACTAGCCTCTTTAAAGTTGCCACTGATGTTGAGTAGTCTGTAATGAAAAGGCTTTCATTCATATTCTGAAGTTAACAGTGACAAGACTCGGTGACTGCTGTTTTGCTTTCTAATAATCTTAACCTTTTCATTATCTTTTTACCCAAAGCATTATGCCTTTCATTTAAAGTGTTGATTTACATGTCAGTGGTTTGATCACCTGACAAAATTTTTTACTGACTAGTCCCCCCGTGTGTGAACTGTCCCACACCACTACTAAGTCGAGCTTATTACAGTCTAAATCTGAATCACCGTCAAATATGTCAAAAATCGAAAAGAGCTTTAATTGAGTAAAGTATGGTAGTAAAACCACTCAATGGCTGATTCTGTTTATTTTTGTGATAACTCATTGTAACTGCAAGCTAAAGCCATGAATATTGTCCAAGTCATACAAAGCAAACATAAAAAGAGCACAATGGCCACCTTATATTCTTTTCAACCAACAAGACACTGCCCTCTAATTTCAGTCGTTAACAATATGCCCCCACTTTTCCTCCATTTGTCCCCAAAGCCGCTGACCCAATGGCTTCCATGTAATGACCACTGAAACGGGTCATTCTGTCACATTGACAGAGCCTAGACGTAAGCATGTCAGTATCAGGGATCACAGTTCCTGCAGTAATGACCGCTGTTGTGGATCACAGCCTCAGTAAATGACCTGTGCTTCAGTTGAGGAAAGAGTCAGTCTGTGTCACTTAGTCCATCTGTCTGTCAGCAAAATTCTGGAGGCTGTTTTAGGATACTGACAATAACAGTTCTTCAATTTATGAATGCATTCATTCATCCATACATGGCAAACCTGACACACACAGACCCCCAGTCAATGACTCCATATCCAATGGACTGACATGAGATTTCACCCAGTCCATATCACTTCTTCCACATACCCCACAGAGGGCGTTAGGAGCCTGGATCACAGCTTTTGGTCTCGGGGGTGGGGTGGTGGGGGCCTAGTTATGTGCCCATGTCCATTAGGGAAACATGCATTTTGACCCAGCCCTCATCCCTTCTTCAACCCATTCCAAAGAGGGTATGGTGACCTGGATCACAGCCTCTGAGATTTGGCACATAACAGATGGTGGGTACACATGGAAACACATTATTCTACATTCTGTTACCCACATGCACAAGCTTAGTAGAGGAAATCATGTAAAGAAATGTGTATAAAGTGCCATTTAATAGGCTGGAGAGAAACATCTAAAGTGCATAAATTGGACTAAGCAATGGAAATGCATTGGAAAGACATGGATATAAAATGTTTTCTTGAAACATTCACCACTCAAGGAAAATGAATCACTTCCCTGCCATCTGCTGTCTTTCTGAATTGTGCCATTAGCTTAGTTTTCAAGTACAACTGATATGATACAGGAGGTTGGTGTCACAGCCTGGATTCGAGTATTCAGAATTTTCTGTAAAATTGAAATTTTAATTGATTAAAGATGATTTAAGGTAGGTCCAATAATGAAATGGTGAACTATCCCGCATGTACTCTATACATCTGAATATGACAAATTTCTTGAAATTAGTTTACAATTTAAGTTCCATGTAGCCATCCCACAATACTGAAATCTGCGTATTGTTTCCTGTTGATTAAGTCGAACATGTGACCACTGATGACAGTTGATTGTGAATTTTAGATCTGTGTTTGAGATTATTTACTATAATGGTGGTGCTCTTTACCTTTGATTTCACTTTTTAATACTGTAGAATATTTGCATATAAACCTATAATTTTAATCTTAATTTGACTTTCAGAAATTCTACTGAAATACTGACTTGTACAAACATTTTTGGAGAATGTATATTTATTTAAAAAGGGTAATTTATCGCCATGTGCATAGATGATAATTGAGATAGTGTGAGCAGTCAGTCTTCATATAGCTTTAAAGTTTGTGTCACTACACCTTCTTTCGCAAACTATAACCAAAACAAAGATTTTTCCATGTACCCTCCCTCCCAGTGGGGTTTAAAGTAAAATGTTCTCCGCCCAAAAACAAGGTTACAATTTAAATGTAGCACCCTTACAAATGCCTGTACAAGTCCAGTGGGAGCAGAATTTTGATTAGACTAGTGAGTGAATATGATGTGCTCAGTTTAATTGTTTTCCAGTTTTTACATTATTTTCATGACACAAATGTGTTTTCAGGCCCTGGTTAGAGATTAAATGTGGCTAATGTAATTTTTCTGTACTCTCCTGGGCATGGGATAGGAACTAGTAACTTCCCTGACTTTACCTCTGATGCCTTAGGCTCTCACAGGATCTGTGCCACCCATGGACCTGACAATCACTGTGAAACAACATGCTTCAAGTCTGTTGTCACAAAGAGCAGTGTGTGAATGGGTGTGAACCCAGTTTATATGGTAGTCTTTTATGAGTGATCTGGATTTGAGAGTTGGAGACGAGATAAGAATATGCTATTTTCTACAAGTCATCTAATTTGTTTTACAGAATCTATATTGTTTTCTGAACTGCTTTATTATTCTCATAGAAATATTATTTTTTCTGTTCTCTATTTCATTATTACTTAAGATCAGTTCCTGACAGGCTTAGAATTATATGAATATATTATCTGTTCTGATATTAGGCCCCTATTTTTAGAACTGTGATTTTTTTCATTGTTGTAGATTTGAATGTAAAACAGTCAGGTCAACTGGTGGAAAAGGTATTAAAGTGGAGAATAGCAGAGGGGCTCACCAAGCAATTACAACAAGATTAAGAGGAGATTTGAGATGCAAGAGATATTGTACTTGGATGTTCATGCACATAGACAGCCCAATCTTGCCCTCTCCAACTCATTCTCCAACATGCAAACTCAAAGCATGCTAATTTACTTTGGCATTTCAAAGGACAGAACTGTCTGGTTTCAAAGTTACAAACATTTTGAAACAGAAGTCAACCAGCCAGCCAGATGGATGAATGGGTAGATAGATACACATGCAGATCATCTGGCTGTTTTTCCATGTGGGGAGGTATTGAGCACTACCATGCATTTCAGGTAATAAAAAGTATTTATCTAACTTAAAAATAGGAGACCTAATAGTATTTGGTCACATAATTCGAACAAATATATTTGTATTTGGATTGTTTTATTGTTAAATGATAAAGGGATTATAGCGACGCATATATCTAACTTTGAACGTTTACTAATGTGAAAATCTGCAGTTAAGTTATTTAATCAAGTCAGTATTGATGGTAGTCCTGCTGACATTTCCCTTTAAACCTGTCATGATGAAAATTACACACATTTTATTGAATAACATTTACTGAGTTATCATACTTAGTTTTATCTCTGTCATATTGCATATTATACATACATAAACCAGATTTTTTATTTATGTTTATTTCCATATTTTATGTTTGGCAATGCCCATACATTTTACAGGTCATCGCTGAATCATTCTGTGCATCTGAATAGTGATATTAATTCATAAGAGAAGCCTTACCGCATATTAGTTAATTAAAGGGTTAATAAGGTCACAAAAGGAGGCCCAGTCATTGGAGCACTATACTCCCTGCTGACCAACCTTTAATCTAACTCACCTAAATATGCATGAGCACTCCCAGTCAAGTTTTACAGCCCCTGCTTACATAAATCTGCACCTCTGCCCCAATAAAGATGAGTTATCAAACCAATATTTTATTCAAGGCTTTATGGGACAAGTATTAAGAACAGATTCATGTCAAACTCTGTCATAGCTGCTGTCAGCGAAACTTCTCGGACTTCATTCCTCATTACTGTACTTGTCCAAATAAAAAATAAAAAATAAAAAAAGCAAGTGTAAAAGGCAGAATTGTTGTAAATATAGAGCTATAATGTTGAGTTTTTTAATCCTTGATAGGTGGAGGAATGCTCTGGATAGAAGAGTAATTAAAGACTGTGAAAGCAAGACATAGTAGAAGATGTGAGGGTTGATGCGTTGGAATCAGCCATTGAAAGCAATTTATTGTGTAGAAGAGAAGAGTGCAGGCATAGGTGAGTGGCTGAAGGTGTGATCTATGACAGATGGAAAGCAGCAAGAGTAACAGGGACGGTTTACTAGACAGTGGCTAAGTGACACTGGCTGTAAGACTGGAAGGAGAGCAAGAGGTTAATTAGGTGTTTTTTCTACTTTTGTGTTTCTGTAAAAGCCACAAACATAAATGAGTTAATTTTAATATCATTAACGATTTCTGAGTCCCTTTTGGAGAAAACATTCAGCTACAGAAACGCTGATGCAAAAAAACAAAGAAAAACTAGATAAACCAAAACCAGGTAATATGCCACCAAGTCTAGCAGCTTCCTCCTAATTGCTGTCCTGCATTTTTTTCTCATCAGAAATTCATATTTTGATTTTAGGATAATCAGAATTTGGTTAGAATTGTGTTGAGTGTAGGACTGCTTTGACTGGCAGACATTTATCTAAAAAACAAAGTTATTTTTTTCTGGCTGGAAATAACACGTTTTTTTTTCTTCTAAATGCTTGTCAAAACTCACTTCAGTATTTCAGTGGAATATAGTGGAATCTTTAATGATTCGATCTGAAAAGCCTTTTTCTTCATTTTTCGTTTTAGTACAATCTCTGTCTACTTCTTTCCATTATGTCTCTTATGATATAGGGACATGTTATTGTCTGAAGGCATTTCTCTTATTTTTGGATCAATCGTGATAATATGGATGTCCTGGGAATGACTGTTGCACAGCCATTCAGTTATTGTAAACAGGCCAATAATATCAATGAATGGAGGCTCACTTGGGCTGGTTCAGAACATGTCAATAATGTTTATTCAAAAGACTCAACTGTGCAGCCCTGTGTTTCTCAACAGATCTATTTCAATTGTAGTTGAAATCAATGTGTTGGGGAGCTTTTGTAATTTGAGTATGAAGTGAGTGCCTTGCCCTTGCTTTTTCAATTTTCACGTTGACCTCACACCGATCCCCACTAGAATTATAATGGCAAAAATGGAATGGTAACAGTGCTGCAGTGGAGGGACAAATCTCATTGCACATGGGAAACAAGGTCATCCATTTACATTCTGTCTTTAGTTCCAAAGTCTCTGCTCAAAGGGAAGGCCGCCATTACCAGCTCCCCAATGGGAGTATCAAGTCAATTCCCACTGTGCACAAATATAAACACACGCTCACAAGCATCACACAGACAGATGAGTTGGAGCTCTCCCCCTTTGACATATGCCAAGGCAGTCATGTCCAGACTCCCCTGAATCCCTCTGACCTCACCTCAATTAGTGGTAGACATCTTTGTTTTGGCTGCTGAGCCTAATTAGCATGGTTCACCACTGTGCAAGTGCTTGATGAAATTCATTTATCAAACGCGGCTGAGACAATGCTTCATGTCACACCATTAGGATTACAATCTCTCTTATCATCTCTGCAGCTCATTTCGTGAAGCCGTTTGACACTTTGGAGCGAGGGAATGAAGGCGGGAGAAAAGGAGCAGAGCAGCATTAAGGAACGATGCATGGAGGGGAACACTGTGTAAAACCGAACACTGGAGAGAGGACACGTTTAAATACAAAGCGAAACAGACAAATCATATTATAAAGAGACATGAGGAGGAGAGCAAAAAGAAAATGAGTGATGTGGCAGATGGAAGATGAGAGCTGAATAGTTTGTGAAAGACAAATAAACAAGGGACAAAAAA
>JABUIW010000245.1:1267672-1291581 GCA_013363375.1 Menidia beryllina | reverse complement strand
TGTGTGTGTGTGTGTGTGTGTGTGTGTGTGTGTGTGTGTGTGTGTGTACATTTATGCTACATTTTCAAGAAAATGTAGTTTAATTGTTTGATTATTTTTTTTTTGTATATGTAGATCACCTACAGAGGCCACTGCAGCCTTCTACATGCATCTGATATTCAACATGTCCCTTGTTCTTAAAACAAACACACACATTTACTCGGCTTCTAAGCTGTAAATGTCAATATAAAACGCAATCTCCCTCTTTCCCTCTCCGATGCCGTCTGTTTCTGTTTTGCTTCATCATTTTAGTGCACCAAAATTGTTTATCTGTTTTACTTGAGGATATTGTGAACCTTTCTTTCAAAACATTATAATTTCTTATTTTTCACATAGTTTGAAAACTGAAGCAATTGTAAGGGAGGGGCAGGGGACAGTTGGGAATGGAGGGAGACAACCATCAGACCATCAATCACTGCAAAGAAGCCCACAGTGACAAGAGAAGGTCTCTGGCATTTTTGACTGACTTGATTGATGTGTTTTTGAAGTGCGTAGGGAGAAGGTGTCAAACTTGCTTTCTGGCATAGAGCGGATGATCACACATCACTTTGTGGCACTCAGCTGGGATCAGCGATACACTCCACAACAGTCTGTCTGGATCTACTTCAGCAGCTGGGTGATCCCATGAAACACAGGGTGCATGACCAGCATTGTAGCATTGTTTAAGCGAGCATCATGAGGTTGTCACAACAATTTATTGAAAACTTGCCATGTACTTCACCAGCAGGAGCAGTTCTCATAGCCTCCATGTCACTGAATTGTTTTCCATGTATTTAAGGTAAAGTTTCTAATGGACATTATTCATTTGATTAAAATAGTTTTTATAAAATTTATATTTGGTTCTAGAGATGGGGAATAGAAAAATCTGCCTTTGGTGTTTTTGCTGGGGCAGAGTATTTGTAGCCCACCCCAAAAACAATCAAACAAACAAAAAACAAAACACAGAAACAAAACAAAAAAGAACCACCGTTAATTACTTTTCTTTTTGTCATTCTTTTTTCATTAGCAATAGAACTCTACGGCTTGGTTCATTGTTTGTGCTTTGACTTTTCAGACATTAATATTATTCCATGCATACAGCCATTTTGGTGAGCTGTGCAGGTTCCCCTGCCCAATATCCAATTAATTTTGAATAGCAATAGGGTCTAATTTCTATCAGTTACAATAAAATAAACATTTCTGGTTGTTAAACACCAGTCCTGTTTGAGTCATTTCCCTAACTGAGAAAATGAATAGAATACACAACCCACTTGAAATAAATAAAAACCCTCAAGGTACAGACGGATAAAACGAGTAAACATTAGGAGCCTCCACTCTTCTGGCTAAATAATTAACTGTTCAGTGGGATGTCATCCCCTCTATTTTTTGTCCCTCACTCATATAACCATGGTAACTAAACCACCACCATAAAATAAATTATTTTGAAGAACAGAAGCTGAATAAATAAAATAAAAATCTCGTGTTAAATGTGAGTGTTGTTGCCAGATTTAACTTGAGAGCATCTCTGTCGGGGCCAGACGATGTGACTTTGATCTTCACACAAGACCACAAAAAGTCATCTGCTAAGTGTGAGTGATTCTTGGGTTTTATGCAGTTCATGCTTGAGAAAACCTTCTTGCAGGATGTTGATTAAAAAATGGACATGCTTCCAAATGCACACTTCATATGCGCAAGGAATGGCAGTTCTTGTTTCAAACAGAGGTTTGTCTGCTTTGGTGAAGTTTTCAGTATCGCTCCATCTGTGCTCTAGAGTGAGACTGGCCATCTGATGGGAGGCATCTTCTACATCAGCTAACAGGCTTTTGAACTTAGACACCTGGAAGAATTTATCATTAATCATTGTGTTTGTCCAGAATTGAACACTCAATTTTACTCTACACTTCTTTTTCTTAGATTTATCCATAATGACTTTTTGATGAGGGAGTCACTCGCACATTAGCCTCTTGCTGGGAAAGGAGCCCAGAAGTGTGCCTACACAGGATATGACGCAGACTACAGTGCATAAAATGGTAATAGATATTTTGTAGAAAAATTTCAAAAATGTTCCCCGTGAAAAGACCACTGCATAATAAAATGAATAAATTCAAAATAAGAATAACCATTTATTTTAGGTCAGGGTTACAAAAAGACATTAATGATCTGTTCTTCTTACTGCATACTACTGCATTGATGAATGTCCAAATATTGGAAAAAGAAGTGATTTGCCATGTGTAGGTGTCCAAAGATGAGCTGTCTTTGAAATTATGCTGGTTGATGACTTCATCCGATCAGCATTAATGATGCATCGATGAACTATTCTTACATATGTTGTATTTATATACTAATGAGTAGAGAATCGGTGACAGGATTAAAAAAACTTTAAGGGATCTGTATTTTTAAATATTGTTCAGCTTGAGGTGTTAAATCCTGCCACCATATCAGAGGATAAGTTGCTTCTTAACTGACACAAAATATAAAAAAGAGCATTGATGTCATTGGTTCTTTGGCCAAGATATTCTTCTGGATGCTTGATTTCACACCATTCTATCTGTCATTGTAAAGGTAGCAAGGCAAGGTGACATTTGAAAAGTGCATTTCCTTCTCTGCTGTGTCAATCTGTTCTTTTCTTAAAGACAGCCCCTGCCTACCCACGTCTTGATTTCCCTGGTACCCCTAAGGTTGTGTTAATCGGTTGACTAGACTGTGACCTGAGAACCTAAATGACACCCTTTCTGGCTACTGTCACACCCAAGATCCCATTAAGAGTCAAAATCAAGTCCAGATCTGTCACATATACCTCTGCCATGAGCTGTTGGATATTTAACTGCCTCCTCCAAATGACAAGCTACACGCACCTTTGTCAAGGCGATCTATTAGTGGATAGTCCCAAAACCTTATTCTTCCATCAATTTTCCTGTCTATAAAAATATTTTTCATTGAAGCATTAACTGCAGAAAATAAAATGACCCAATGAGATTAAACATTTTTTTTTTAATTCTGAGAGGATATTTGAGAATATGTGGTTTTGTGCCACCAAAAGCATTTTGGCAGGAAGGTAAACGGATGGATGCTGATAGTGAGCAACAGCTATCAACCAGCGTCTCACTCCTCAACAGTTCCTCCCAAATGCATTACAGTGAAGCGCTCCTCCAGTTTAGTTTTTTTTTTTCCTTTCTGGGTAGTCAGAAAAATAAATGTCAGACATTGAAGAGATGTTTGGTGAAGGAACATAACAGTATGAAGTTGACAGATTTTTCATGGTGGTCAAAAATAATGGGGCTTCCTGTGGTTTCATATAGTTCTCGGTGCTGCAGCTTCCGGTTTAATCTTATTGCACATAGAGAAATTTAGATAGTAATGACAACTAGACAAAGCGGCTGCTTCTCAGTCTATCAAATTGAGCAGCTTACTCTTCAACAGTTCCCCCTAAACAGGACCCACTGCTGCAAAACTGCTGTTGATGTTACTCTGATTGCACACACAAAAATCCATTTCATTAATTGCTTTCTGCTGATGGCGTGCGATCAGCACAGAGCATTGTGCTCAAGGACTTGTTGAAGGTTGCTGTGCGCAGATTTGTGATTGCTGTGTAAATCGATTATAGCAGCACCTCACTCAGAGGATGCTGCCAGGCAACTTCCAGAGAGACTTCAGAGCCAGATTGTGGTTTTAAATCATGACTGGATCTTAAACAAATTTGTATTTTTTCCTACACATCCTGTATACAACACATGTGCACATGGTCATCCATCTTCTGCTTTGAATTCATGCACACAATCATGTGTGCATTAGTTTTACATTAGGTCAGAGGAAAGGGATTGGTCAACACACTGTTTACCACACTTCAGCGGCTGCACAGACTGAATTCAGCATGGTTTATGATGGGATTTTAGCTGTGCAAACCCCATCAATAATACCTTAAGAAAACATGGTGAAATCTCTTCTAAACATGACTTTTTTTCTCTTTCATACAAATGTACTTCTTGTACTTTCAGTCCACTCAGTTGTTTTGTCAGGGAAAGGATTACACAGTGATAGATCGCCATAACGTCGTACCGACAGCTGCAGGACACTGGCCAGGTGCAGGGCGCTGTCCTGTCAGCTGCATTGGAAGAAAGACTTGTGTGACATAGATATTGAAAGGATGAGAGATGGAACGGGGACATGGATAAGTGAAAGGATGAAATGAAAAGCGGTTTGAAAGAGAGAGGTGTTTAGCAGAACAACGGAGGCGCCAGGTACAGCAGGATGAAGAAAAAATGAGCATATTCAGGTGAAGTTGTGTTCAGTCTTCTGCAGAGGGGTGTTTTGTCAGCTCATACAGACAGAGGGTTATCTGTCTCCCCCAGCTGTGCCACCCAGCTGTCACACACCGCTATGCTTCCAATCTGTCCTGGCATCCTGGCACAACGTTCCCTCTGCCCTCCATTACCTGCATGTGTGAGTGTGCTTTCAGTATTTGTCTGACTTAATGCTTGGAGAGTATTAGCATGCAAATGAGAAGGTTTAGGTAAACAAGCATGAGTCTTTTCATGCCCTTCTCTACATCTCAAAGACATTAACTTTCTCCCTAGTTACCGACCAACCTACTGTGGCCATTCATTGTATTCTCAAATCGGGTCATTATCCACAAAATATTATTTTCATATAAGGTAGATGCTTAATTAGTCTGTTATTTCCTAACAGAAGTAACACACCTTCTCTAGACAAAAGGCCAATCTGGATCCCACAGTGTTTCTCTCATCACCCTATCCCCACTGTGTTAGAGCCCCAATTTACCAGAGTCTATCACTGCAAACAGCTACTTTACCGCCAACCACCTGTGACTTGGTCTGTGGGAAGCTCTGGCTGCAGCATGGCACTGTAGGGGGAAAGAAGAGCCTCAGCCATGGCTGGGCAGCCAACCATTGATTAAGGGAATCAGTATTGATTAAAGGAGCAGGGGACATCTGGAATGGACCAATTTTTGTCTCCACATCAATTATTCAAATGGCTGCTGCTGAATTGGATTAGAGGACGATATTCCTGCCTTCATTTCCACCCCTCCGCAATCTGTGCCCTCTCACCAAGCGGTCGTCACAAAGTCTCTTCACAACTCTACCTGATTAATTGAAAACTTTCAGGAGAACTTGAGAATGTGCAAACAATCCAGAACAGGGCAGGTGCCAGCCTGACACTGAGCAAACAGTTAAAGAAGCACTGCAAATCTCCAGTTTTCCCTAACCATTAAAGACATGATGTTTAAAGGACTACAGATGGAGAATTTAGTTCACCACATGTACATTAACTGCATTTTAAACTAGTGCACATCTTAATTTTCTGACTTAAAGAATAGAATTAAGTGCATTGGGACAGTGTTAGAAGAAGTTACTTTTGGAGCCGGATCACTGACTAATGCCTGTAGCTGATTCCTGGTCTTCATTGTATTTTCTATTTTTCTTTCTCAGTTTGCCTTTCTGTCTCAGTGTTGACATCTTGAGGGCTTGAACATGGTGCGATATGGCAAAGCCTGTTGAAATCTGGGCCAGAGGGTTATTCATATTCATAATGTTTTTGCTCGAGAAGCTGTGAAAACGTGTGCGGCTTTGTTCACTTATGGTGTGTCATTTTGGATGGGAGTGTTTGTGTTAATCTTCTGTGAGTGTGCCTGTTGGGATTCCTTTGTGTATCATGAAGCATTCGGCTCAGAGAGCAGGGCTTTCAGTGTCCAGCTGATGGGCTCCTGTCCATTGTCAAAAGGCTAAATATGGTGGCAACGTGACTCCAGACAAGAATAACTGCCCACAGGTGGCTGACTATGATAGAGGGCTGCCCTTTGTCCTCTGTCCGACCAGAAATGTTCACTCTTTTCACCTGTTACGTTTTTTTCTGTTTTATATATGATGGTGAGATTTTTTGAATTGGTACAACACTCATTTATATTACTTTTTAATTTTTGTATTCTAGTTTACAAGGACTCCATCACAAGATGTTTGTCTTGTTCTATACCTTTAGACTGTGGAAGTGAAACATATCCATATATGCAGAATGCACTCTTGCTGTTGTGTCATCATCATGTAAATCATGTACATGTCAAATAGGACCTAGTTTTGAGTGTTGGGAAAATCTTTTCAAGCTCAAAACTAGACCTTTTCATTCATGAAAAATAAAAATGGCTTAATGACAAAAGGAAAAATCCAGAAGTCAGTTTGCTTACACAGTATGAGATAAAAACAACATTGTATTTGCCTGAAACTTCAAAATGCCACTGCGTGTTCTTTGATCATTTTAGAACATTGCTGCTTGAAAATATGAAAATATAGTGCAGTTAGTCTTCCTCCACAAGTCACCAAAATCAGTGTACTGGACCTGTACATTACTCGTTCAGTTCAGTAAAATGGCAGATATAGACCATGTATGTTACAATAATTGTTTTAAGCACTGCATGGGATTTTTTAAGATGGCACTGTTAATGCCTGCAAAAGATGGTCAACTAAAATCAGTCACTAGGAATCAATTCATTCGTAAAAAAAACTAATGCTAATAACCAAGACTGAAAGACTGCAGTTTCATGGAGTTCCTGCTGTGGAGAATGTACAGATTTGACATTAATCATTTTCCTCAATTATTGGTCTTAAGATAGTTTGATTTTATGTGAAGTTGTGTTGCTGTATGAACTATGTAGTTCATTGGCAAGAAAATGCCTTGCTACGGTTTGGGTTAGCAACATTGGAGAGAACATTTACATGTATGTGTTGTAACTGATATATATTTTTATCTCTGTGTAGCAGCGATACACCTGTAATTTATTACCAGCACGAGGGATATTTCGGAGATGTAAGTGCACAATAAAGTAAAGGTAAATCAAATGTTCCCCTCAACTGGATAATCAATTTACTGTGTTCTATAGGCTCATGCAGCTTTGGTAATTCTTGTTTTGGTAGGATTGTTTGGTATAGGAGCCCGGGGAGAAAATGTGCAGTTTAGACAGAACTGCATGGTTGTTATTGATCAGGAGCTGAAATGGGAGAACCGATTTGTAGAGACCATGAAGGAGAGACTCAACACCAGTTGTTTGACGTCAGTATTATAGTGTTTCGACTCTGAACTGACCACTGTTAGTTTGCCATACTTTTAGCGGGACAGTCATGTAGGGTGTGTTCCGAATAATACAAATTATGCAGAGTGCAGGTTCCTTTAGGTGTCAGTCTTACAATCTGAAATCCTTTGACAGATTTGAGTCTTCACTCTCCATCTGTAGCGTTTGTGTTTTCCCGTTTGATCTCCTTTCTGTTCCGTCTCTTCTGCCACTAGCAACACAAATGTTTAGAATGATAGAGCAGACGGAGGAGAATGCACTAATATCAGAAATGGCTCCCATCTGCTTGTCTGCTGTTGTCAATATCAGAGTCCATTGCTGAAATAAGACCAGTCGAAAAGTGTTTGGACTTAACTCATTGCCATCAATCCATCTATCCTGCCAGTCTGATAGTCAATGGACCGAGGCAACATGTAGAAAGTAATTTTGCAGAAAAATGAGACACAAGATGGATGTTTTAATAACTCTTCTGGCCAGGATGTGAATCCTACCCATATATGCAGAATGCACTCTTGCTGTTGTGTCATGGACATTTTTCATCATGTAAATTTATTTAAGAATTTAGTAAAAATCTTTCTCTTGTGGGCACAGAACACCCACTAACAGGTGTTCTTTAAAAAAATATTTTTAAAAAAAAAAAGCATGATAAAAGCTCAGCAAAATAGGTGGATTGAGATGGTGTATGTCACATTTTTCATTTTCAGTTGCACAGCAACACATCCATTCCACAGTCTTTAGAAAAACGGTGTTAGATGAGGGAACCTTTCAGAGACTACAACCTTTAGGAAACTGAAACGAGCAAAGTAAAGTGAGATTATTAAAAAAAATATTGAAGCTCTTTGCACCCTTAACAGTTTGACACCTCCAAGTGTTGGAGAAATCCCCCTCCCCCATCTGAAGATTCATCACAAATATCTGACAGGCTGGTGCCATTAGCCAAGCCATTAATAAGCACAGACTGTTTTTAAGCCCCAAGATAATGAGAAGTGCAATCACTGCAAATGATTGACATGAAATTTTCCTTTGCGGTCTCCATATGTCAGCATGCCATAATGTTCACGGTGTGGCCCCCTGACATTCTTCACACATTTCCTCATGTTTTGCTATCACATTAGTTTTTTTCTTGGATGCTTTTTCTTCGTTGAAGAACTTTGACAGACAAGCTAGCAGAAGGATATTTATTTTCCGAATAGCTGTGCCGACATCAAATGTAATGGTTTCTTGTCTTTAGGATAAGTCTTTTAAGCTGTGGTGATGGCAAGCAGATAAATATGGCTTGAAGTCCCCAAAGCAGCGGGTTCAGTGTTATTGATCATCTAGTTCCATAATCCCACATATCCTTCTAATACCGATTGCCTCAACAGCACTAAACTGGCACCCCCTCCTCCTTTGTCCATCATTCCAACTCCATGTGGACAAACCTTTGAATCTTTATTATTCCCTCTATGGCCACATCACAGCAGTGTGTCTGGATTTGATGGCCTGGTGGGGGTTTGGGGTTAAAGGGGTTCAGTGATCATGGGAGTGTGGAAAGCCATCCCTGGTGGAAAGCAATCATAGTCGGCTCTCGATCATCCTGCCCCCTCCACTACCTCCATCCAACCTCTCTCAACCCATCACCCTTCAGATGTGCCTCTCACCTCCCCTCCATTATTCCCAGCTCACTAGTCAGAAAATTAGGGTAACACTCGGCAGGTCTCCATCCTCTCCCCAACTCACTCTTTCTGTGTCCCTCCTCCCTTCGTCCTATTTCTCACCCATTACTCCCAGTTCACTGGTTGGTATATGGAGGGTGACACTGGGCCAATTCAATCTCTCGTTTCCTTCAAGCCACTCAGTCTACTGAAGTGCTGCAGTCTCCTGTCTATATATACACCCATCCAGCAAGTTGTCGCTCTTTTGCACCTCACACCTCACCCGCCCTCCTGTGCTGCAAGGGCTGGCCATTAACTCATTTGTCACTGCTCTTTTCTTTTTGCCTTTTCTTTGTGGCTCACTTCTGACTTTTTCTATCCTCTATATCTACAGGAAAGTGTTTTTTGCATATGCCTGTTGTACCGAGGAATTGATAGTGTATGCTTATCATGCAAAAAGGCTTGTGAGAACTTGTGGGGTTGTGTTTTGTGAGATAAAGCTGGTGCGAGCCAAAAGGAAATTAGTACATCAAAGTGTGTATTTGAACTGCCTTTGATGTATGACATTGAATAATGCAGATTTGAGAGGAAAATAAACCGGTAGTATTCAAAGTAGTTTACAGTTGAGTTTTGTAGAGCAGTGTGTATTTAGTGGCAACATTTTCTCTGTGATTTTCTGAATGACTTCAAGCAGAAGAATCCCACAAGTTTAGCTAGCAGTGCAGCAGCTGCCCAATTATTTTGGCTGCAGATCTTTGCTTTCCATGCATTATAATGACTTTGGTTCGATCAGGCCAAGAAATGTCTCATTAAAGGAGGAAAGCTTTTGTAACCTGCCTCTTCACAATGGCCCATGAGGCTCCTACTCAGATTAGTGGTTGCACAGAATTTTCATCATTTACAGAAGATCTGGGCTGAACAGTATGAGAGATCCAGACCTAATGAGCAGCCCCACTTAGTTGCTTTAAAAAGTTATCAATAGCCCTTTATGAACAACTCCAACATGGAACATTGAGAGGGTTAAATAGAAAAGTTTGACATATTGTCAGGTCTGGTTATTTTCTTTCTAATGTATCAGCTTAAACAACAAATACTGGAACTATAGGTAATGGGCATGTAATCATTTGGAAAGTTTAATAAAAAAGTCTAAAAATAATCTTTTTTCAAAAGATCAGTAATTTATTTGTCAGTTTTACTCGGCAACTGAATAAACCATCATTGTGGAACTCAGTGTACCTCAGCAATCGACAGAAACAATAAGAAATCTAAGAGAACAAATGATTTTTTGTTGTTTGACGTAAGGATAGAGAGGAAACCAGTGGCGGACCATGCATTTCACGCCTAGGCCTTCAGTAGTGGGGGAAAAGCTATGAAAGGAAGTGGACAGACTATTTGGAGATATTTGATAAGTATCCATGGACAAAATATAATTAACATCAGTCTGTGATTCAGATATATTCTTAGGCCTGCAGAGAAGGCTTTGAAGGCCCTGACGGTCCACCACTGGAGGAAACGATAGTTTGATTTTGAAGTATAGGTCTGCTTCATTTTGGGATGTTTTATTTATATGTAAGTTGGTTTGATGCCATGCATTTTAGAACCTTTGGATCAACCACGTTGTTTGGGAGGAACTACAAACCTGGAAAGTTACTTACATGGTTTCCACATTTTGTGAACTTGCTTGTGAAGGGTCTCGCAGGCTGTGTGCATCTTATGAGTGGATATAGTTTCCCAGAATAGCAGTGTATTTCAGATTGCATTTAAACTTATAGTCATTATAATTTAAGTATAGCCCTGATCAGTTAACCTCCAACAAATTGACACAAATATAAAAAACAATCACAAAGTGGTTTCATAATAAAGTTTATTCTATATTACAAATAGTATTTTGTTCTTGACTGCAAAATAGGAATGCATTATATTTACATACACAGGTATACAATTAATTATAACAAAGTTAGAGAAGCTCACCTTATATCCCCCAGGTTTTGTTTTTATCTCTCGATAACATACTCTTTATCTTTCAAATATGATATAGTAAAAGTCTTTTCTAGCGTGTTTGTGTAACACCTGCTATAACACTGAGCTAGGAGGACATTTTAAGATCCTACAAAACGTTTGAAGGTGGAAACTTTATCTGTATGCATAACAACAGGAGGTTGCTATATGCAGACAACCTTTGTTGCAGGGGACAGGCCAGGGAGAAATGAAAGACAGGATGTTGCACTGGAGAGCAGATTCACAGCGACCGCTGAAGACTTAGTCTGTCACACTTATTTGCTTTAACATAGATCCCGACAGTATATGTTTGCTACATGAAGGAATGTTTTCATTTAAAGAGTTCCAATCTTGTTATTTTACAGAAACAGATTCACTTAAAATGTGCCCCTCCAAGTAGCAACAACTGCCACGGGTCCCCCTGTTTGGGGGTAGAAGGAAACTGATAGGATTGATATCTTACACATAATTGATACAAGAGCTAAGAATAATGCACTTGCCAAAATAATTTATAAACACAAGTCTAATATGCCTCTCCTGTTATTATCTGGATAAATTGAATGAATATGGATTTGGTTACAGGTGAACATACTTGTTTATGACAGTTAAAAGGGCAAATATCTTTTGCCATACAATGTTGATGCTTTTACAAAGATGAAGTTAACGTTTGTTTTCACTAATATCCATCTTTTATTTTGAGAGACTTTCATCACTAGCTCAGCTATTGGGAGGGGAGTAGAAGTCATTTCAAGTCTCGAAACACTCGTAGAAAGATGTAATAGCAGCAAAAACAATGTGAGACTTTAATTGTACGTTCTGTCTACCATAACTAAAATCACAGGGGAGGCACAGCTGCTACTAAGCACTGATGGCCTGTTATGGAGGACATGGCTCTGTAAATGAAGTAGAAGTTCCTAGTACTTGTAGAACTATATAAATATCTTTGAGCAAGGCAGTTCCATTTCATACTATCCAAATAGGTCGACATGCAAAGGTATATAACAACTGGTTTATTTAGCATCTACCACTTCACAAAACTGTGGGGATGAGATTTTGCAGGGGCTCAACTGGATAAAGGTTCCACCTTAAACGAAAGCTATAGTTTTTCTTACTTGAACAATCCACTTTTTCCCTTTCAGTTCTTCCAAGCAAAAGAAAGATAAAAGAACACATCCACATCATCATTGCAAGGCTTAATTTTCTTATTTTTCACTTTTTTATTAAGTTTCTTAAATTGTTTACGTTTTACATGCGCTTAAAAAGCCAATAAAGGACCCAAGGTGGACCTAGGGTGGTCTTCACACATTCACATCACCACATGGGGCACGTTGTCAAGGCAAAAGAAAGGGCAGAGGTCAAAAGGTACGGAGGGCGCCTCCTGTATCTCTTTCAGTCGCGCTCTCCCATGGTTAGGGTTCACATCCAGCAAGTCTTAACTGTTAATGTCCATGATGCTCACTTGTTGCTCTGCTTTATTAATTTTTTTCTTTGAGGCTTCAAGGCCGCCACTGAGGACAACTACACTAATACAGACAAGCGCCTCCACAGTTACACACTCAAGAGTTGGGGTTTTGCCATTTGCAGCTAGCTACCATCTCCAACGCTTGTGCAAAACAGTTAAGAAACTGGTAAGTCAGGAGCCAGACAAAAAGGTGGTTGGTGTGCCGAGAGCCAGAGAGAACTGGGACGATGAAAAGAGAAAGAAGGATCAGATCATGTCGCCCACAGAGCCTCTCACCTCGACACACTGAGGTCAGAAATTATCACACAAGCTTCTTAAAAGTTCCAGACACAATATTTTTTGTATATCAGTGGTTGTTTTATAAGTAGTCCTTTTTTGACAGTTCCTCAGTGGCACTTTATAAATACATTTTGACCATTTTTAAAATTTCAAGCTCCTTTGGTTTTTGGCTGACCAACTAAGTCCATCTCATTCCATTTCCCCACACAAGTCTTTAAATAAGAACATCCTGGGAAGAGATGCTACTCTCACAGACAGTTCCTTTAGGTAGCAATCAGCCATCTCTGGCTACTCTATATTGAATCATTCTTATTTTTACTGAAACAGCAGTTTCTTACCCAGTGCATCTCAGTCAGCTCCTCCATTAACCTCCAGGGTTGTCGCAGATATCTGTGCATGTGTGTGCTTTGATAGACTGTCGCAGTGACGACAAAGGATTGGGTTAGACTGCCCTGGTGTTGGATTAGCAGTCTAAAGGCTGTCTTCAGAGTTGGTTGTGTGCTTTTTTTTCTTTAATTCTAAACAGAGGATCCAACTCCAGTGAAGCTCCAGAGTTTTATCTAATAGCTTAATTTTTGCTGTAGCCATTTAAGCCAAATGGAAGCAGAATTCATGAGCATTTCATAGAATGTGCATTGGGTAAGTAAATTGTGAATGTTGCAGCAGGCTAAATGTTGGGGATGCTCTGCTTTGTAAAGTTTTATACAGGAAAAGTTCAGAGGAGCAATAATCTTTCCCAACCCCCACCAGTCTTAAATATTACTCCAGCTACATTGAAAGAATACAAGAACATTCTAGGTTTGCATGGCCTCCACCCAGCTTTCGAAGATATGTAAACTTGGCAAACCATCCTTGCATTGATTTCTCCAGAGGTGTTCATTTGGCTTGCAGTCATCACTTTTGATGTGTCCACTTGATCCCAAACGCCAAATACAGAACTATGACAAACTCAACTCTTGCGATGGAACATATGGACCCAACGTTGTGGTTTTTCAAAGAATCGAAAATTCTGAAGGCAACACAAAAATGTTTTCTCCCCTTTTTTCTTCCAGCAGGGGGATTTAAGTATGCCAATATGGCCAGTGTTCCAGTAATCACCCCATGAAGCTCCCTTTGTGGTGAAGCTGAAGGATGCCACACACTGCACTGTGGGAAACACCGACCTCAGCAGCTGACCACCCCTCACAAATATTAAGGTAAACTAGTCTATGCAGCAGATTGGATGAGGAACAGAAAATATCTTTTGGTGAGTAAGACGAAGCGGACGGGGGAGGGGGGGGGGGGAGTTGAGGAAGAAGTCGCATGATGAAAAAGATGGGGACAGGTCTTCGCTCAGGCACGGCTCGGTTTCTGACAGGGTCTCTTCCCAGTGCACCCTGGGAAGTACGGTCCTCAGCTTTCCAGACTCATGAAGGCCACCACCTGCTCTAGCTTGAAGGCGAGCCTCTGTTTTCTTGCAGCATCATCCTGCTCCAGTGCACACACGATCTGCCGGCAGGAACAAGAAAACCACACGTCACCATTACTGTAAGTATTCAACACAACAAAATAGCAATCAATAACACAACTTTACTAGTAAGTTTTCTTGTTAAATATTCTGTTGGAGAGAATAATGGACCTGTTGAAACTTTAACTTAACCTCAGAAAAAAACAATGCTTAAACCTTTTATACTAACAAAGCGTGAACAATAATTTATTTAAAAGTAAACTTTACTACAAGTTGTAAAAATGAATGATTTCTAAATCAAATAAACCAAACCAAATTTAAAGAGTGAAACTTTGATTAAAAATACCAGGTCGTAGAGTGACTTGATTAATTAAGGTATTTCACTAAACATAGCTTTTAGTTAAGTGTTTGTTTGTTTGTTTTTTTACCTCCTCAGTGTATTTTCCCACGTAGGAGTAAATCTCACTCAGAGAGCTCATGGTATTAAACTCATTCATGTGCATCCGTGACTGTTCTGCCAAGTAGGCATTCATGTCCTGGTCACTGATCGCTGGCATCTTACTTATATCTGAATAGTACCTGTTGACAGAGAAAAGGGGAAAAAACAAACACTGGTTTGACATGTGTGTCCAGTGGAAAGTATGGTAAGGTAAATCAAATACTCCCAGTGGTGGACTTGAATGCATTGTCTATAGAGCCTGGAGTCTTTTGATATATCCGAGACTCCACCAAATTCATAGTACAGTGATGGAAATGGAGGCATCATAGATGCAGAGGTCTTTGCATTCAACTTGGAACACCAAAGCACACATGCTGCATTTATGTAAAAGCAATCAGTCACTGTCAGCAACAGCTGTTCCCCCATATCAACTATGTTAATTTAACCTGCTGATTAACATTTTAAATTCTTGCTGCCACTTGAGGATAAGGCTGGAGTGTGTCTGAGGGAGAAGTATTTGCCAGGAAACCACTGTTTAGACCAAGGAAAAAAGGTAGGTGCTGCTCAGAGGTCATACTCATATCAACACCTGCTCTGTGCTAGGAGGCAGAAACGGGTGCCGGGAGCAGGAGATGATTAGTAAAGAGACTAGCTGTGCTTTTTCAGTGTGTAAGTGTATTTCTTTTCACAAATTTCTGTCTCCTGCAAATATGCTCTCATCAGTTTAGCTGTGCATGACAAATTAAATGTTTTATTCATGCTTTAGATTAGTTAAAATGTATTTTCTTTTGACTATATATAGATTATAGATATGTATAAGATAAGGGTATAAATAAATATAGTCACAGGTTGGTTTTTGTTTTATTGGTCCCATTTCTATGTTTAGTATTGAAACTGGCACAGAATTCTCTCCCTCCATGCATATTTACACTGTAGTCACATTGCCTTTGTTTGTTTGAGACCCCTCCGTTGACTACCACCATGTTGTGGTGGAGGGGTATGCATGTCTCTAGTAGGGTCATCAATGGCAAAAAGGGGAGGGACCAGAGTAAGAGTGGTCAAGAAAACCTCTATGTATCATAAAAGCCCTGTACCCCCCTTTTAAAGCCTAACCTGGAGCTGGGGCATGGTGGCGAGCACCTGGTGGCCGGGCCTTTGGGGCCTGATTGGGCTTTGCCCGAAAAGACAATGTGGGTCCCCCTACCAGTACATTAACCACCTGCAGGATGGGCCATAGGGGGCGGGGACAGGGATCTTGGTGGCCTGATCCTTGGCTTCAGAAACTAGCTTTGCATCGAGAGGAGCCACATGAAGTGGTTTTAGCATCTGGCCAGGAGGCCTGGGGGGGGGGAGTCTGGGCCCAACTCCCCCCGAAAAATGGATGTATGGCTGGATGCTTGAGACATAGTTAATGTTGTTAAAGCTATCTGACTACCATATGCATACAGGTCATACATCTTACCTCTCCACCCAGCTCTTGTAGCTGGGGATGTCCTTGGCGTAAAGCAACTTGTTGGAAGGTGAGTCTTTCCCAAGGCGGTGTTCTGAAGTAGAGCAGGAGTCCATAAAGGTCTGGGCCACCACGGATAGACAAGCATCCGTGATGCTGCTCTTATGGATATCAAACACAAATTGGGGATTCTTGATCACATTCACCCAGAAACGCAGAGGTAGGCTATAGAAAATTGGGAAAGGAGAATAATATAATTTAGTGGAGAAGCAGTTAACATTTCATAATAGTATGAGTGGCAGTCTCCACTCAAACAGCTTTCTAAATGAATGTCTTCTTTCCTTGTAAACTTTTGGGGAAAATTAGAAGAAAAAAGTTGTCGGAAACATGTTAATCAACTCTTATTGTGAATCTCCATTTCAAGTGACAGAATGCACAGCCAGCCTTTAAAACGCTACATAGTGTGCTGGAAAACAATACTTTGTGTCCAGCTGAACAGAGATTAAGTCCGCAAATGGTATTTTCAAATTAGCTACAGTCAGCTAGTCAATAGGCATGAACATATTATTTGCAAGAGGGTACAAGTATTCATTCACATTGGAAAGCTCGTACACCAGCCCTGGTGTTACTGTGTGCTCAATTCAATAAAGCCTTTATCTTTAAAACCAGGTGGTGACCCCCACCCCCCCCAAACAATATCTAGTGGTCCTTGCTGAGTGCTGCACAGTGAACACTGTTCATATTGTCTTGTGTGTGCAAGTGGGTCCTATTTTGCGCCTGTCCAAAATAATAAAATTATACAAGTCTGTTTATTTGCTGAACTTGTTTCTGCCAAAATGAATAGATATTGGGCCAGTTTTATCTGTGTGCTGCAGTGAAAGGGGCTCAGGTGGTATTAAGAAACGCTGAGTTTTACTTGGATCACTGTATCTTTACTGTTCTCAGGGCCATATGCTTTTAGCTGATGTGGCAAAAATCAATCAGAAAAGACACATGCATTCTAGCATTCACAACTGTTTCAGTCAGTGGCACAAAATCAAAGGATAAGAAGGGAAAAATAAAATGAAATGCAGTAATTTAAAATACCAACAGTGCTCCCCACAAAACATTCATTCAAACACAACCACCCACAAAGCAATTTCAAGGTACAATCTAAACAAAGAGGATTTGGACCTGAGAAAGGAAAAACTACATTATTACTTCAATATTAATCTAGAATCCAGTGAGATTAGTTGCTGAGATCAAAGGGATATTAACACTATTTCTGGGTTGCTTTGATGGCAATCTGCTGCTTCAGTAGGGTTTAAGTTGCCACAAAGATGAGGTTTGTCTCATAATTTTTATAATTAGGCAAAAGCATAGGAAAAATCAGCTGTTTTTCATGCTGAGTAGTTTTAAGAATATAAATGACTGCTGTGATTAGACGTTTTCAAAAAGGATTACAGAAAAAGTCAGCTGCTGAGATCAAGGGCATCTCTTCTATTTAAGAGGAATCATGAAAAAGAAACCCTGGTAATAAAAAAACTCAGTTGATTCATTGAAGAAAAGAAAGTGAGTAATATTTTGGGATTACATGTAGAAATTTTCAAAATTCAGTATATATTCCAGAATCTAAAATATATTATTGGATCTAAACTGCAAAACAGGGATGATCTAAAGTCAGGCCAGCGATGGAAAGGAATGTAGGGTGAGCAGGGCTTAAAAGTGTGTAAAGATAACTCAGTGTAGTAGGAGCTCTGTTTGGATGGACCACTGGTGTTATTCTCCAATATAACATAAAATGAGGACTTTCAGCAAAGATTGCAGTGTTTTCTGATGTCTTAAGGTTCAATATATACACGCACGAGAAGTGCAAAAGATGCAGTCTGATGCACGTTTCTCACAAAGAGGGCGGCATTAGGGCAAACCGTGTCCAATAGGCTTTTTGTCAGGGTTGTTGTGATAAATTGCTATTCATTGGTAGCACCATACTGAGATACCATTAAAATAAATATAACACAATCCATTTTGCTGTCAGAAGTATTTCTTGTTCAAATCATCCAACCAATTCCTCAGTCATCTGAATTCATCCTTAAATACACATTTTTACCATTTATTTGGTTCTTGTGAGTCTCATGGCGATGCATACTGGAATCTTGGCAGAGGCTGGAAGGCTAACAAGACATTAGCGTTCATTTAACTCCCAGGGTGTTAACTTCCTCTTTACCTCCTTTTAATTCGTCTTTTATCCCCAATCTAGTACACCGTTGGTTATTTAACCTCAACTAGCTTCAAAAGGTGGGCTCACACAGGTCAATATAATCTAAATTAATAAGGGAATATTAATTTAGGGGTGTACTTGTGCACCTGGGCGTGCACATTTGTCACTATGGCTATTTCCACAGTGACAGGCTTTTTTCTTTTTTTTTTGGCCCAGTTACACATGATAACAAATGGAAAGTCTAGGCAGCCAATTGGATTAGCCCCTTGTGGTTGGCTTTAATGAAGATTACACACCCCTGTGGCTAATGGATATTAGGAAGGGAAAAGGCGTGTGGTGAAACTTGGCAAGACAGGGCAATGCCATGTTAAATGTGCCAATATGCAATGGCTGTTCTAGAAGTGAGTAAAGCAGCCACAACAGGGTACAAATAAGTAATCATAAATGTCAGTTAGAGTGAATGTCTTGAGGATTTATGGCCGTCATATGTCTGCACATTTCTGCAATGTTCAAACTCACCAGTTGCTCTTCCATGTGTGTCGCACGTGTGGGTCATGGATGCTGTGCTTATCAGCTTGTTCATCCAGGAAGTCAAACATGTATTTGATGGCTAGTGGTAGAGCACTCCCTCGATGGGCCGTGCTGAAGATGGTCTCAAACAGGTCGTCCACAAACTTTTGTAATGTACCCTGTTGAGTAGAAAGAGGTAAAAAGCTTGAGTCCTTGGCATCTCCACAGTTTTAACATGTTGTATTCATAGCATTTTAATATGGATCATGATATAGTGTACGTTAAGGCATCTCAGCATCTCATACAGTTTGTGACACATGACTGTGAGAGAAAGGTTGTCATAAAAATTGTATGCATCTTTCTGTGTGATTCTTATGAGTTGTGCAGTCTATTTCATTTTGTCCCCTCGCTCCAATGTTTGTGTCTAATGCCTATCTCATACACTCAGCCACTAAATCTGCTTGCAGCTTTGATGGAGGAAATTGTTATTTCACAGCTGACTTTTAATAAAATCTGGGAACAGGAGGCGCATCTCCTAAGCCTCTTTGTGCTGCCGGATTAGCTCCCACACTGCACCATTGACCCTAATTTGATTTAATGTTGGTGACTTTAAGGAGGACGAGGAGAAGAGACACTGAGTGAAAGAATCTAATCCTCTTGTAAAGAACAAGTTGACGGGATGCACAGGAGTAGCAAGAGCGAGGGGTGGAAATGAAACGACAGAGGTTTCCTATCAGAAAAAAGGCCATTGAGTGTGGCAGATGAGGTGTGTACAGGCACTGGTGGAAAAAAAATCCAATTTGAGTGGAGCAGGTGACCAAAATACCAAGTCAAGAGATGTAGAAGAGAGAGGGAATCCTGTTAGTCTGACAATCATTATTATAATTCTAATGTGGCCTGACAGCTTATAATTCTTTTTATTTTTTTTGTCAGAATGGGATCATATATTTTGATCAAGCCATCATGCTACCGAATGATAAAATGCATTAGCTGGCAAGAGAATACTTAATGCTTTGTTTGTGCGTCACAAGTGCTGATTCTGTGGCATCTGACGTCATCCTTCATCTCAAGGGGTACACCACGATCACTACTGTTGTCATCACAAGGTTCTCTAGTTCCCCAGTGGAGCAACAACCGTCAACACAACCCCTCGCAACCATCCACACGGTTATTAAACCACACTAAGCACAATGTGCCATCTGGATGTTTTGATATCTGCCTAACAATGAAATGCAAGGAAAGCAAGCAATCATATTGCTTGGAGGTAGTAGAGAGATGCCCACAATCTGAAGTTTTGGGAGAAAATGCAAACTTTCCTTTCTCAAATACAAACACATCTTGTACCCACACACAAAGCAGGATTCATTGAGCTTATTATGAGAGTGGAAAGCTATATTTCATGATGCTTCATTTGCCTCATCCTAGCCTCCTCTAGGCATGGGCCTCTTGGGACAATGCACTAAATTAATGGTTGTTATCTTCATGGTGTGCTTCAGGATCTTTGCAGTTTCATCCTGGTTTGTGGCCCCCGACCCTCACCAGGCATTGACCGCTGTATGCATTGTGAGAAGCTTTCTCGTCTTTGTATCAGTTGCTTTGATCTGTTCCTTTGGTCAGATTAGTATACCAGCTGGGTGTATGATGACTGGCAAGGTGTGTGTGTTGGTGGGTTGAGCACCAACACACAGGTTCTATTCACAAATTCTCATTTTATCGCCAATTTCATTTTTGCTACATCCTTTTTTTTTGATGGGCTGCTGCATCAATGAAACAGTAAAAGACAAAAAGAAAACAAATATCTATTTTCCCTTTCCTACCTAAGGGGATAGAGGAATACATTTGAATAATCCTTTCCACAGAGATGACTCACCCAATGTAATCATGAATATTTAAAGAAAAGGGGCCTTTTCTGAGTCATTACTCAGGATGAAGGTCACAGTCACACACTTTTTTAAAAATTCTTATTCTTCACCCTTTGCTGGGTGAAGAATAAGAATAAAAAAGATCTTTTCTTAAACAGACTGCTCACCTTGGTAGCTAGAAGTCGTGTCAGGTAAATCTCAGAGACCATCTTGCTGCCTCTGTCACCTTCCTTTTGGTCTCCGTGTTCATGGTTCTTAACCAAGTGCCAGACCTTTACACCACTCTCCAGATCAGGAGTGATCATTGGAGTGCGGGAACGCAGGCTGTCTGGGCTTCCAGTGTATTTTATCATATTTTCTGTGAAAAACAACATGCTTTAGGTTACTTACAGGTGATATCACTGCTATTATCTTCCAGAATTAGTTAATTCTCCTTTTGTAATGTACATTTGTGGACTTTTGTTCAAAGCAAGTTCTGTGCTTAAATAGAGATTTTTCTTGGATTTTGACAATCACACTCGAGGTAAAAGCATACAGGCAGTAGACAGACACAAAATAGAAATACGACCAATGAGGCAACTTTAACCTGCATGTCAAGAACAAAATCCTCTCCTGGCTCAAACCTTCAAATTAACAGATCCAAAAGATTGGATATAAAACTTTTAGAAAGTCTGCATGGTTAATTTTTCATGACTTTTACTCCAACTGACAAGACAAGACATTGCCAGCCGACACAAAATCGAACAGGTGTCAGACAAGATGAAATATGTATGGCCCACCCAGTGGCCGGCATGGCGATGACATTTCCAAACACACGGCTCAATGAATGTTTACACAGTGTGAAAAAATTGATCAGTGGGTGCGGTTTTTGGAGAGGAGTAGGAAAAAAAGTGATTTTCATGGTGACAGAAATCAATCTGTCCAGAGAGAAAAGAGGGAGGAGTGTGCAGAGGGCCAAGTTTGGGAAGATGAGATGAAGGAAAAAAAGACAGCTGGAGACATGAGATGTTGGTCTCCCCTATAGAATACTTTGGTGAGAATAGTTACTGAACACTTAAGAGTGATGGTGGAGTATGTGTGGTTAACCTTTGTGAATGCAGAAAAGTACATAATTTTTTTCTATTTACTCAGGAATTCATGCAGCTCAGGGTGATGTAGAGCCTGGGAAGAAGAGAGATTTTCTGTTCTATTTTCAGACAGTTGAAAAATCTTTTTTTGTCTTTGTGATTTCTGATGAAACATTACATTCTACATGAAATGCAAAGGCTTTCATTTTCTGGCTGAACGTGTTATACAGAGTTTGTTTGAAACCAAAATCTTTCCACAACTTTTTCTCCACAGCCTCAACCCACCACTCCTTCCATATGTATCAAATTCAGCCTTCTTCCAACCTGTGTTATGTGGCTATAGTATCAAGGGGAGTTCAAAGTCACCCAAGTACAACACCAATTGCAAAGTGAATTACATTTATTTCTGAACCCAGTCCCATAAAGATAAACCAGAGAATAAACCTTCCTCTTTCCACCCTGTGCTGCACCACTCACCTTGTCCTATCTGGTCTAATTTGGTGTGTTAGAGATGAGGTGAGACCATATGGAGATGAGGCAATGCTAATAATGTGGCACCACATTTGAAGTGTCTGAAGTGTTTGTGACCAGTGAGGCTAGCCCTTTGATCAGGATCTAACTTGATGGTTTTGCAATTTCAAGGAGACATACAGCAGACGGACTGGCAGAAAAAAAACACACACTGGCACATGGACGGATGTGAGGAGACTCTTGTGAGTTTCAAGAGGGCTTAACAACTGAAAGAACTGTCTGTTTGGTCTTTTCATATTTTAGAAATCCTTTCAACTACGCTAATTTGTTCCTTGTATTTTCAGGTTTGATGATGTTGCCACACTGGGTCCTAAAGCAAGTTTTCATTGCTGCAAGATTTGTGTTCATGACTCTCAATTTCGTGGGATTTTAGATGTGGAACATGCATTCAACATTTCTGTCTTAAACTAGTGATTTCTAACGTTGTTAATTATCATTCTGAGTCAAGTGAGCATTGAGCTATGACCACAGCCACAGTAATAAAAGGGCAAACAGGACTGATTTAAATGTCACACAGAACCAGTTTGATGTTGAAATGTTCTCCTTTCTTATCGATTATGACTTTAGAAAGACTTCAACAATGTTTTAGCTGAATGTCACCAACAGCTACAATGTTCCTATGTTGACACCTAGCTGAATAAAGTAATTTTTTTCCAAAAGGTTTTGCCATTGTGGCTTATCATACGGTCTTGGTTAAAAATATGTTACTATTGTAAAATATCAGTGGTAAGTTCTTTGTGAAACATTCTAAATATTCACAAGAATTCCTGCCACCATTTCTGGTCCAAATTTTTAGAAACTAAATATGTTTACATGCAAAGCTGAATATTAATGAGACTTTTCCTAGGCTATTCAATAAGAATGTTGTCCTTGTTCCAGTAGCTTTGACAGCTTAGTTTTTATATAATGTTAGTTTGACAATTACTGAGATTCTTCGCACATAAATGTCCTCAGTGGCACACTTTAAAGTATGAAAATCTGGGGAAACAGAACTGCTCACCATATTTACTTGCAGAAGTTCTAGAAACAGTAGAGTTGTTTACTGAATTGTAGGCAGTAACTTGCTTGGGGACCAAGGCCATCACTGCATTATCAGGTACCTAAAAAACAAAAACAATCATAAAATGACTTTTCAGATTACTTCAGTATTTTTTTCCTTTGAACAGAGTATAACCAGTAATAAAATGGCTGTCATTTTGTTGTTGGAAATTCCTCAGCATCTGTCCACAAAATCTGGTTTTGTATGAATAAACAACTGTTGTGTAATGAGTAGCAGTGGACAGCAGTATGGGTAGCAGTGGACCCCCAGCTAGCTCTCTGAAACCTTTAAATATTCTCCTTAATTCCTGTTCTTATAAATGAATTGATTGAAAATTACCAGTGGGACACAATGAAATGTTAAAAAGGAGGAATGGCATTTGAGAACCTTTTGCGGCAAGTTTCAGAACAACTATGTAATGGAAACATTGAAAGTGTGAAACAGAACATACCAGAAGCTTAAGCTGTTATGAGTTTGTTGTGACCCCACCCTTTTCTATTTCTTGATTCAATTTGAGTAGGGGAGTGCTTTTTTGTCCATCAAGTATCAGTGCCATTTTGCTCCTGTCTGAAAAATTAATTAACCTACTGTCTTCATTATCTTATCTCTGATTCAAATCAGCTACCTAATCCATTCCACCCACACCTTAGACTCCCAGCCTGTTGACACTTGCTGCTGCTGACATTTAATTTAGGGACCATTCAAACTGCACTTAGACGAGACAGTCACTACTTGCTAAATTGCTGAAATTATTAACACCAGATTGACAGAGTAGGACTGGTTCTTCAGACACATTATATGTGGCAGCTTGTTCAGTGATTCCTTATGTGGCAGAAAACACCAGCAGATATGTTTTTCTTTCATGAGTAAATATTTTGTTGTTTTTTTTTTTTTT
>JABUIW010000245.1:1233427-1257505 GCA_013363375.1 Menidia beryllina | reverse complement strand
AAAAAAAACCTTCTCTAAAGCTCTCCACAGGCAATATAAAAACAGGGCAAAACCTATGTTTGCGTCAACTGTATGAAATGTTCCACACTACACTGGCATGGTCAAACTTGCCCACTTGGTAGTCAGCTAGAAGAGCTGTGGGTGCTTGGAATGATCTAGAGAAGGGACCCCTGTGAGTATTTAATTCTACTTTTGTGCGGAACATTAAAAGGGATGGGAATCCATCTTTCAGCACTAAATAAAAATGCTGCTATTTGTAGGTCATACCTGCCAGGACTGTCTATATATATATATCTATGTGGTGTGCACTGTGAATTGTGATAAGTCTCCGCAATAAAACCATCCACGTTTTCTTCTGTTAAATTAAAAAGCCTCTTGTTGATATATGAAGACACATTTTTAAATGAAAGTTCTGTCTAGTTCTAACATTCTGACGAACAAATCTGACGAACAAATCAAAGAAATTAAATTGAAGGTCCATTTATGGTGAGACGGTTGTACTAAGTGCATCTTGCCTGATTCAGATATATGTCAAAGCAGCTCTGTCTGAAATCCAACTGATTTCTATTTGCCACTATACAGCTGTGGAAGAATGTTCATCATATATGTCATACTTTCTCATGATGACTGCTTGGTGCTGTCACCAGATTATTGATGCACAGACATCTATCTGTCCTCAGACACAAACAAAAACTAATTTTCTATCAACTGTGATTTTCATTATGGGTCCCCATGGTTCTGTCCACCTGCTTGTTGATGGGTTCTCAGAGTCAAAGCAATGATTTAAAACTTGGGCTCATTGAAGTTTCATCTTTAGACCTTAATTAGAACCAATACTGTGATGCTTAAACTAAAGCAAAACAAAACTTTGGGCCACACGAAGGCTGTTAAATCTATAGGATAGGAAGAGTGACGGTGGTGTGGGGAGGCAATTGAGAGATGGAGGAAGAAGCAAGGAGAGGAGTTCAAGGAAAAGTATGCAGCAAAGAAAGCGACAGATGGTTGTGGAATACTCTCGTTAGTTAGCTTGCCTGGTGGTTGTACTTCTGCGCAGGTTGAGATAGGACAGATGGAAGGATGTGTGTTTTGTGTGTGTAGGGGAAAGAAGACACAAGTACACACACATTTCTTGGAAGAGGAAGCAGTGGGTTGCCGCGCTTAGATGCTCTGCCAGAGACAACCTGCTCACGCACTTTGAGCATTGATTTAGCAATCAAGAAATAAAGGGAGGGAGAGAAGGAGCAGGGAATTCAGATTGGGGCGTGATTACAGGATAGGAAAAGAGAGATAAAGATAGGGATGTTACGAAATCAGCAAGATTCACAACTGAAGACAAATATGAGGGAACAGAGAGCAAGCAGTCAGAAGCAGAAAGTAGGAGAGAAAAACAATCAAAATGCACAAATGTAAAGACAAAAGAAGAAAGGAAAGAAACTGAACCAATTTAAAATAGTGTAAAAATACAGAGAGGGATGTTCTTCTTCCTAGATTTATCTTTCATGCCTTGTGTCTATGTATTTGGGCTATTTTCAGCAGCTAACACAAAGGACACACCAGTCAGCTCACACTGCATGGTGGCACAGCTTGCCACATCATATCTGAAATGCATGCCGGGTTGTTGAACAACTAACAAGTGAAATCTGTAGAAGGAAAATGAGATAAGGACATTCTGATCAGTGGCCATTCCAATCATAAGCATGACAAATGGGAAATCAAACTGGAACTGGATGTGTTGTAAACATGGGTTCCTTCTCCATGACTGCCTGTGTATACAGGGATTTTCCAAAGGTTTTCCTTTTTCGCTCTCTTGTTACTGGAGGGGTGTCTTCTAATAACTGCAATACCATTTCTGCTCAGTCATAATTCAAATTAAACTCAAGATTAACTAGGTCTGCAAGAATAGCGCTGACATACAAGGCTCTTGTGGATCATAAACAAAGTGATTAAAGAGCTGATCTCACAGCTTGCCTCCATGCCTCAGCAGTCTACTTTCCTCACTAGATGACACTGCTATAAGTGTCTCCAATGTCCTTGACCACCTCTCACTGTTTGTGCCTCTCGTGTTGTATCTACTGCCAAGATCCGCAGTTACTCTGTTGTTTAGTAGATGCACCATACTCTGTGAGCTCTGACTGCAATTAATCAAGCCTCCTGCCCAGACAGCAATAATCTCTCTTTGTATCACCATGCAGTCTAAACAGGCTTTCATGAGAAGAATATGTCCAATGTCTTCTGGATTATACACTGAACAGGATTAATTTCATCCTTGTCTGCATTTCCCTATTGTGTTTATCCATTTGTCTTTACTGGCGAACAGCAAGAGGGATTTTAGCCAGAGGGGCAGTAAGAATCTGAATTTAAATGAGATGGACAGCTTAATTTATCACATGCTTGTCAAATCATCTGCGGGAGTCAAGACTAGACTGGCAACCTCTAAGCACAAAAAACATTTAGTACTGTGTATAGAAGTATGCATGCACACACACTACAGCTGTGCAGATGCTGGTTTACTCAAGTAACCATAATCATCACATTTACCAAACACCACAGGCAGGAAGCATAATCAGAAACAGCGCTGTGTTCAAGTGCATGCCATTCAAGCTTTGACTACAACTACAAGAGAGGATTGTGATTGTGCCAGAGAGCAAGCTTTACCCCAGTCTCTTTCTCCCTTTTTCAAAAATGAGTTTTTTTTCTCTTGAGCTATTTCAAATTAGATTCACTGCTAATTAATCATAATTATTTTGTTAATGATGTGCATGCCAATGAGCTCTGGTGTTTCTGCAATAGATGCTACATGTCAAGGTCACAGGAGTTAATCCAAGCACGTCACAGAGAGGGAACACTGAAAAGCATATGCAGCTCTTGACGGCTGAGAGACTAAATCCATTGCAAACCTTTTAACTAGATACCTTACCAGGAAGAGCTCAAAACTAAGTTTACAGTCACTGAATACGTGCAGCAGCTGAGATGTTAAGCTGTCATTTATGTAAGTACACCTGTTACGCAGTGTGGTGAGTAAAGTTAAACCTTTTGAGGGTGCTAATTACCTGCGAAGCAGCAGTTTGGGGTGATTTTTACTCTCAAGATTGCGATCTATGAGGTCAGACAGCAGGTGCTTCAGGACATCAGTGGCATACTCCAATTTGCTCTGCAGCACTGTCATGATCAGTGAGGCCACATTGCCACGGTCCCTCATGGAGAAACCCCGCTGGGCCTCCAGAGTGCGAATAAAACACAGCAGGTAGATTTTGTTGTTAATGAGCTGGCTAAAGAGCTTCAGTCCTTTCTCTACTTGCTCTTGGCGGTAGCCTGGCACCTGAGAGGAAACAAAAGAAAGAAACACATTAAAAATAACACGGCAAAAGCAAAAAGTACAGTTTCTAGGTGACATATTCTAAATGAAGATACACTCACTTAATTAGACAATGATTCATTTAAATGCAATAATAGTTCAGATAAATTCAACGAAATAACACAAGAAAAAAGAGGAATCTGGGGAGAGGAGAAGTTTACCATTTTTCTGCCTTTGTCAGGCTTTTTTGAAGGTTCAGAATAAAGCCTGGAAAACACCAGGCCTCTTTAGGGAATGTTTATTATTTTGATGGCAATGTGTTCCATATTAATGCGACTTGAAAGGGAGAGCAGTGCTGAGACGACTTCTCCTCTGAGCTTCTCATCCCTGCACTATTTATACTTGTAACTTACTGCTCATGCTTGTCTTTAGAGTTTTTTCCTAAATGGCACCTAAGGAGATTATATTTTTTTTATCTGTCAAGAGCACTCACAGTAAGACAGGATCTTTTTGCACCCATTGCAGCTGTCAGCCCACATATGCTCGTATCTTTTTACCTTCCTGGAGGTAGTTGTAATCTGCCAGGAGCTATTGTTCAGTAGCAAGTCTAATATCACACACGTTGACAAAATGTCTTGTGTTTATTTGTTCATATATCTTAGGGGGTGAGAACTTTTTTACTATGAAGAAGACATATATGAATAAAAATGTCCACAGTGTACAATTTCATTCCACGTGCCTAATGAATGAGCCTTTACAAGCTGTAACTAGCAAATACGTACAGAACACCACAAGCTTTTTTTAAAAAGTGAAAATACACAAAACAGCAACATTTTAATGCCTTATACATAATTTCCGTGGAAAATGATTGAGCTGATGGGTGGAACACCTAAATACTCACAAAAGTGCTACAACCAAATTAATTCTATAAAGATTAAAATCATGCAATGTAATTACAATAATAAAAATACACTCACAAAAAAAAATACAGAGGGATGAGGATGTTTTTTGGGATCATTTGACTGCTATGAATATCCCTCAGGAACTACAAATTAAATGTCAAGAGTCCAGCTTTATTATATTATTATAGATTATCTGAATATTTTATACATTATGGAAGTGTTTCTACATTTTTTGTTACCCCCCCCCCAAAAAAAAAAGAAAAACACTTGGTTAACACTACGATGATATGCTTTCTAGCTGCTATTTCTTTCTACAGCATACCATCGAGACTTGACTTTTAATTACCCAACACATCAATAACAATTACGGAGCCATCAACAGCCTAAGACAGGCCCACTGCTTTTCCTATTAGGTCCTTTTCCACATTATACTCCTCATATAGTTTGATATTTATACCAATTAAAACATAATTAATATTGCTTATTACGGGGAAATTCTCATCAAGGTTTGAGAGTCCAACCCTGGAGGCACTGAAATGGGGGTCCATCATTCTTTTAATGGAACAAGATGACCTGCTCAATTATGGTTGTCTATCAATGCCACCACTGGGGATAAATTACTAGGTTTTTTTATCCTTTTGCTTTTCTCCCTGTGATTGACTCTTAATTTGTTTTTGAGATGGATAGAGAAAGCGACGCACCATTTCATATCATTAGGAATCATTAATGAAAGCTCACTCCTGATATAAGGTCTTCCTAGTTAGTTTTTGAAAAAGTGTTGTCAGCCATCAGAGGGCTTTTGTTTATCAGACAGCACCAACAAACAACATTAGTGTAAATTTAATCTACTGGGACCTACCACATTGTTAATCTGCTTGGCCATTTTGTTCTCAATAAGCCTAATTGCAGTGCAACTGGTATTCAATTTATACTGAAAAAATTCAAATGGCTCACCCATACCTCAAGATCTCTCAATACAGGATGTTCCTCAATGCCTGGGAAGAGAACTCTCATAGTGTAGGTTCTGTAATCCAGAAAAGGTATCCCTGCACCATCCAGATCGCTGGTCAGTTCGTGGATATCCGTTTGAAGCTCTGCAAAAGCTGAAAGTCCACAAATATAAAGTTATTTGCACAAGTTGTGACTCTTTGTTCTTGAGTATCTTGAATAAATTCTATGTTTTTGCATGAATAAACATGTTCCTCTATGTTGGTGACAGCTTCTTACCCTCTTTGCACTCCAGAGCCACTCGTGACTCAAGGTTATCCATTTGCATCTGCAGTCTTTTCAGAGTCAGGTCACTCTCACGAGACTTGCGCTTATAGGCTATGAGCACCACCACGATGAAAAGGATGAGCAGGGCGCCAGCTGCAGCAATGCCAATGATTGCGGTGCTACTGAGAGGGCTGTCGGATGTGATGTGGACCACTCCAGGGGAGAATTCTATGCCACCAACACGGGCCTGTAAAATATATACATAGAGCAATATAAAAGTAATTAAATGGGTGGGGTGTTCAGAACTAGATCATTTAGGTTTGCATGCTTGGTTAAAGAAAAGACAACAGAAAAGGGTGACCAGAGAAACGTTTCACTTAAAATATCACATTGGCATAGCTTTTCGATACTTGACGTAATATGATGTAGAACTGTTCAAACACATGAAGGGTACCAATTTAAAACATTTTACTTTTGATTTACTTTTAGTTTGGTGTAGCTAAACACAGACATATTGGTTTGCAATGTCCACACGCTTCTGTTTTGTGCATATACTAAATGTTTTACTGTAACACATTCTTATCTTTCTGCTTGGTTCAGGTGGTTACATCAGGAAACATTTTGTTCAAAGTACTCTGTCTTAAAACCACAAATGGAATCTTTATTGAGTTTGCTTGGCCTGTAATTCCTCTTATTGAAGGGTTATTTGTTTGTCTTTTGTCTGCTTGTGGGCACTAACAGGAACCACAAAACTGATTGAATTAGAAGTCTGTAGAAGAGTGGACAAAGGGATAGATGGAAGGCAACACGAGGAATGTGCATCAATTGATTTGTTGGTATCTCCTTTCTCCCCTCCATATCTGTCACAAGACTGTTTATCTCTCTATGTTTTTGCTGTATCACTCACCAGGACTTTGTGTCGACCAGTCAGGTTCGGTGACTCACAGAGAAGCTGTGTCTCCGACACCGTTAACATGCAAGGCTTGTCACCAATCAGGACTGAGTAGTTCAGCTTTCCATTCCCACTGTTGGTTGGAGGAAGGAAGTTTCGTCCCTGCAAAAGTAAATTTGCCCACAATCAGTAATAAGTAAAAAAAAGGCTAAATCAAATTAAGGACATACTAAACATTTCCACATAAACATGTAAAAGGCAAAAGTCTCAGATTTTCAAAAACATTTATTTAAAATATTTTTGTATCTTAAACATTAGCTGACTCCATACTTGGGTTTCTTATAATCAACAATGATACGCGAACCACAGCAATTTATTAGAATTGAAAAAAGGGGTCTAAGACAAAATAGCACAAAAGTGCAGGCAATCATGGTGAAGTGAAGGTCATTTGCTTACTTTAAGTATAATGGGGGATCCAGGCTTAAGCTCTAGAACCCCAGAGGCACTAAGAGGCTCAAATTCAGGGTTGGGGTAGTAGATAAAGTTGGTGTTGTTGAGTGCCATCAGAGATTGCACATCATCTAATTTAAATCCAAACTCATCTGGTCTTTCAGGTACTTCCTGCTGCCTGGCCAAGCTGATGGGCAGCTCTGGGGCTTGGCACAGCATGGATGTGGGGCTTAATACCTCACACAACTAAAGGACACACAAACAGAAGTAGTTAGGTTTGAAAATATTTAGTTCTGTTAATGATTCTGTCCTTACAATTACACAGTGAGCATGTCTTTTAAGGTCCAACCATGACATCATATAGTTCCTGATGTCAACCACACCTGTTCCCAATCACATAGTTCCTGATCACCTCACTAACACCTCTCGTCAGACTAGTTTAAACCTAATATATAAATAACCCAAATATAAATATGTATATATGTCTAGATAGATAGATAGATTAAACAGTTTGCTGTTTAATTTGTCATCAATTGCCAGTCTAAAATATTCTCACTGGAAACACAATTCAAACTTGATTTCTAAAGGTGTAAAGAAAATCTTTGAGAATTTTCTTCCTCAAAGGGAGGCATGAAGTAAGGTGCAGTTAAAGAGCACATACAGTCTCATCACAAGCAGGCTTTGATGTGTGGAGGTTCAGGAGTGATAATTGGGTCTTACCCTTCCTTCATTACCCTTCACAAAGGCCCTATAAGTCTTTTCTCACTTTTCTATGCCAATCCATTTCTCCCTGTGATCTTATCTTCTACCATTGGCACATTCTCATTCACTCACTCCGCTTTGTACCACTTTACCAGCTCAATTACAGTGTCTCTTATTTCTTCAATGTGTCTTGTCTCACCTCCTTATTTTTCTCTGGTGTGGTCTCATTTGAAATGTGATGCATTAAAGTATTTATCAATACATTCTGGGTTTTTTTTCCGTTGCTGTATTTACAACTTAAGGATAGTTTTATAAGCAATGGCAGATTGATCCATCACTGTAATGTCCCATAGCCCCCAACATCTCAATTCTTCCTCGCCTGTCAGGACACTGACAAATCAACCAGCAGCACAGGTCTTCCTCTCGAACATCTCACATTTCCACAGAAACCTCTGCCATGCAGTCATTCAAACCACTACCTGTCACTCTAATTGGCTCCTTGAACATCAGACTTGACAAATCCTGCATGGTCTTCTGTGCATTGCTGACATGAATCATGAAATGGTACACGTCAGGTACAGGTAAGTTACAGGGAAAATGAGAAATAGAAAGTCCAGTCTGTGGACAAATGCCACTTAAAATATTTGAATGACTTTCAGTTTCTGATTTCTTCTCATTTAGACGTGAGCTGTGTCAGCGAGACAGTAAAGAGAGTAGAGTTCACACTATCACTTGAGACACAATCCCCAGCACTAGCATATGTGAGCACAGATGTTAAACGAGCAGCAGGTTTATGCTCAAACCGTCCATAAAGATAGAATTACCACCTTTGGTTTCCTTTTTCTGTCAATGAGATCAAACAGGCCCTTGTAAAACTTTCCCTTCTCTCCACCGCAGCAGATTTGAATTCAGACTAAAAACATTCCAGTTGTTCAGTGTGGAGAAGTTTTTTCGACCAACCTATTTTCCCTATGTACTTTCAGTTGTATCATTTGTACCTACAACTGGCCAACAACTTTGAACATAAAAGGAGAAAAAAAAAAGTAATCAACTCTATGAATGACTCCCTACGGGGAGTCAAGCTGCCGATCTTTATGTACAGATAGCAAATTATGATCATTTTAATAAAAAAGAAAAGAAATAAAGATAATAAAAAGAACACATAAAAACAACTAACATCTTGTGTAGGTAGATTTAGCTTCTATTTGCTGGTTCTATGCTTTTCCAGCTTAAAGGTAACAGTGTTAACCACTGCATCAGAATGCATTGATACTCAGGGTTTTTAAAATGGAACAATACAATCACATCTACATAGATAAATAAATTAGAGAAAAACCTAGTAAGATGAATAAAAAGGATTTGTTTGTGTTGTACAGTCTCTTACATTGAGCGTTTCATGGCCGTTGTATTTGGCTCTGATGAGCGGGGTCTGAATGATGTCCAGGTTAGTTCCCGTCACCGTCACTGGTGTATGCCCACTGAAAGGAAAACACAGCCCATGTCAAATTGAAAGGATAATTGAGTTTTTCTCAACAGATTGTAATAAAGAATTTTCATGCAAATATCAAGTAGATTTCATATGGGTTTTGAGTTGGAGATGGCTACAATTTAAATAGTTTTTTTTTTCTTGAGAGACTTGTTTTGCCGAAAGGTTTCCTTTCACAGAGTTTATTTTTTACCTGAAAAACATTCAATATTTTGGCGATGTAAGCGTAAGAATCGCATTTTTCTGACATACCTATATATGCTCCACTCTGGCTCTATCTTGGTGATGGTGGGATCCTCTACATATTCAAACTGAAGATCTTTCTGGAGCTGGGCCTTATCTATGCTCACAGACACGGACACGTTTCCATAGCCATGCAAGGAAGCATGTGTTCGACAAGTTAGCCACAGCCCACCCCTCCTGAAGTAGTGAAAGGATGAAGCATTAGTTCATTTACAGTGCCATGTCAGATAGACTATCTGACTCGCAAACACACACACACACACACACACACACACACACACACACACACACACAAACAGACAAAGGACAGGTATTATCATTATGTTGGATTTTAGCAGTAGCCCTGCATATTCCTGTGTGATGACAATTGGGGCTCAATGCTTTTGTTATTTATCTATGATTATTTTTCATTCAAAATACACAAAATCACTGTAAGAGAGTTGTTATCTCTGCTTTTCAAGAGTAAATTGGTGGCAGTTTGACATACACTGATTTTGATCGAGCTTTTAATTTACACTTAAAGTGTAATCACCGGTGTCAGTCCTAACTTGTTCCACTAACCTCAGATAAGTGCATGGCTGGCCCTTAAACATGACTGACACATTGCTCCCAGCATCAAAGTGGCTGCCAGTGATATTGACTATTGTTCCCCCAGACACTGGCCCTCGACTTGGTTTCAGGCTGGTAATCCGTGGGATCTGGGGAAAAAATGTTTAACTTTGTGTTTTAAAATCAGTCAAAAGGTGTAATCGGGCACATGAAGGTAAAATTACAGCTACAAAATAATCGAGAGACTATGCACTGACTTACATCTGGAGGGTAAAGGTAGATGGATGGAAACCACAGTTATTCCATGTGCATATTTTTTTAAATAAACAGTTGATAAAAAAAGGATGTAAATGTTTTTGTATGCATAAACTATGCATTGCTACATTAAGGTAGAAAACTTTATAGTTTAATTGCCAACTTGCTGTGCTTGACATCTAGGCAAACAACAAAATCCTATGCTAGGATCCCACTTAAAAAAAAACAATCATCCAGCCAATGGTTGGCTGCAAAAGAATGAGTGATTATGTGCAGAATGAGTTTTGAGAGAAAACAGCAATAGTGTAATGCCTGTGTTTATGAGTTAATGTTCGAAGATGTTTTTTAATGTTTCCTCCTGTGCTCATTAGTGACTGCCAGTCACATCTCAACTCAAATGCATGTGAGAGAAATGCTGCCAAGTGGGAATATAGCCAAATAAACAACATATAATGCTTGCCTGTCTACTCATAGAAAAAGCCTGCTTTGTTAAATGATTCAATATTTAAACTCCTTTACATGATCAAATACATTTCTGTAAAGTTTAAAAAGCATGGTAGGAAAAATAGACACTTACCACAAAGTAGTAGAGCTTGGATGATTTTGCCATAAATTCAGGTCTGCACATTCCAACCCCAACACAGACCTGTACATTCCCAGTGTATTGGCTCATCTCGGCTCTACCCATTTCACACACAATTCTGGAAACAAAAAATAACATAGCATAGCATTTATTGTAAAAAAATGTAAGAAAGGAAGGCAAACAATGAAAATACTTGCTTAGACACAAGCAGGTGAAGGATTTGCCATGTGGAACATTCCAAAAAAGAAAGAAAAGATTGTAATAATTATGAATGCAAATAATAAAAAGTTTGTCCCACTAAAATACCTAACTTCAAGGAGAGGGAAAGTCTTTCCTTTCACATATGACCTAAAATACAGCTACTTTTTCCGCTGGTTCAGCATTTGCTTAGGAATTGCTGGCACACAACTTTCTTTCTGAGCAGAGGCCCTGGGTGAGATGATAAGGCAACTTTAAACTAATTTGACAGATGGCACCTGTAAGAAGCCCAAACTTGGGATTAAACTCAAATGTCAACTAAATCTAACCTCTGGAACATTCTAAAATGAATTTAGGTCGGTGTGCTTGCGTGTGCAGTTACTTGTGTGTACGAACTATGAAATATAAAGGCATAAACTATGCAGAACAGCTTATCTACTAGAAAAGTACTACTTACTTTATGCATGCTGCTGACACTTTAGTTTCCATTCATATTCAACTTATTCTAATGATGTGTTGAAATACTATCATACTCTTTTGTAAAACAGTGTAACCATGTGGATTTTTTTTTATGTGTGATTTTGGTAAAAGCAGTGATGGATTCATAAGTTAGCTTTCATATTTATTTAGTTTGAACTCTGTAGTTCTAGTACAACTTCAAAAGAGAGCTGTATATAGTAAAGATATTGTTGAGAAAATTGTACATTTTTCTGGACCAGAGTTTGCTAATATCTGTGGTTATTGGCTTATATACAACTTTTCAAAGCACTCTGCGGGAAGACATGATTACATGAAAAACTCTTGTTTATCTTTATTTTGAATGTCCCACAAAAGAATGAAAATGGCTAAATGTGACTTACTGTTCAGCAGGAATGTATTCCTCTCGTATTGGGGTGCAGTCCACTTCAGCCACTTTGACGTTACCCTGAATCTCTCTGAAGTCTAATCCCAGGTTCTCACCTCGGATAGTCACAAGTGTGCCACCTTCCCTGGGGCCCCGGAGAGGGGTTATCTGTTGAGATTCAAATTTTGACTAATGACTTCAAGCATATAATTTTGTCAAGTGGGTCACTAATGCTTTTGTTTAAATGGTAAGTGTTTGTGTTGTTATCTAAATTAATAATCTTAGCCTTTCATTCAAGGCCTTAAGTTATGGGAAATTAGTAGAGAATAAAGTGAGCGCTCATATTCACGCATATCCAGCCAAAATAAGAATGCTCCAAATAGAAATGCAAGTATTCAGAATAAAATAGTTTAATCTAAGGCCAAATTATCATTATCTGTTTTTTTTATTTTTCTTAGAAAGGTCTAAAGGTTTAATTATGTCTAGGTTTTGACATGCTTTCTGGAGATATGCGTCTTAAGGTAAGTTGGACAACCACAGCAAGACAAACAACAAAGAAATAATTACAGTGACAGCTAAAGACACAGGGTTAGTGGTCTGTCATTTCACAATTCATCTTCAATAAAATCTACAAAAATCTGTTAAATGAAAAACTTAAATTTTGACATTGGATCAGATCTTTGCAATGATCTGTGTCTTTCTGATTTATCAGATTCATCTCTCACTGCAGATAATGTGCCTGCAACATATATCAACAAGTTTGTCACAAAGGTACCTTTAGGCCAATGAGTTTGTGTTACGTATACATCATCAGGCCTGTCCAAATGGATGGATGTTACGAGCAGACACAATAGTCTGTCCTTATTTGTCTTTGCCAAATAGCAGTCATCCAGGCTGCAGGCAACAGCCAGCTCTAATGGTGACTCTCACTGGTTTCGGCTTATTCAATAAAAGGCACTGTGACCCCTCATGGTTTTTGCCTGACAGGTAGAGCAGCTGAATGAATAAGTAAGGCCTTTTCTTATGGTTTCCTTACATTGTTTCCACAAGAACATCAAAGGATTTTCATTTGAGTGTTTAATTTATTTTAGAATAAAACAAATTAAAATAGCTCTGCTTGTAAAAAATACATCCAATCAAATCAATGAGGCAAGCTCAAGTCAGGTCATGCACAACACAAGTCCTGAGTCTGTCATGTGGGAGATATCGTTATCATATGGTTCAGTGTCTCTGATTAATAAGACTCCCTGCTGATATCTTAATGAAAAAAGAACCTTTTGGGAAAAGTGCCATAATACATGCAATTATGAAAGATTGCACACAATGCCTTTTGGCTCCCCATTTATTTGAAAATATGAAATTTCACAAGGAGGAGTGACTGAAAGAGAAATGTTGGTGGAAAAAGTCGAAAAAGAATGTTAAAGAGAGGGTGGGACAAAATGAGGCATTGATTAGATTTGTGACTTTTTGACAAGATAATTGATGGTTGGGTAGAGGCAAACACTTAATCACTTCTTCCCTTTTTCTCCCATTTAATCTTTCAGTGAAAGTCTCTCTTGCTCATATTGTTGATGGGAGATGTCATTATAATGAAGCGTATTAGAATGCATTAGAGCCCGGGTTGTCTTGAGCAAGTCCTAACTCTTCACCACTGACAGTTTTTATGGGAGATGTGAAAGGGCTGCAATATGCTCCGACTTCAGCCTCAGGGATGTAAGGAGAAATACAGACCCATCCACCGGGATAAATCCACTAAAGAGTAGGAATGATGAGCTGTAACTGAGTGACCCACACTCTTTAATGACTGGAAAGATGGACAAAATATTCAGATCATTCCCCCTCCATCTTCGTTAAGATTTTAATCCATTTTTTCTTGAATAAAATAAACAGTGATTAATCATTAAGGATGATAACATCAAGTAAATAGCAAAAAAAAAAAGTTTTGCATAAAAGCAGCCAATAATAATTAACCTGATTAAATAAATTAAAAGGAAAAAAACATGCATAACTGGCAAAGGATTTATAAAGGAGGATAATTCAATATTGCAAATATATGAGAATCAAAAGGATGTTAACCTTAAATATGAATAGTTACCTTCCAGATAAAATTCAAGTGTAGTTATCTTAGTCAATTCAACGGCAATTTTTTCAGTCAAGTCAAATAAAGAGGAAATAGTGTTATGTGATATAGTAGACTTCAAGTAGACTTTGAAGAATAGATGCCTTTGACGCTGAAAAATGTGTCATGGTTTATAAAACACATCTTCTAGGAATATATCATTCCTCCATTAACTAATTCAACTTTTATCATCAGAAAATGGGTTATGATTAAAAAAGTTAATAAATAACGTACAAAAACTAATGTAAAGGCCTAAATCCTGCTGGACGCCATCCTATAAGGTTAACATGATCTGTGGACGTTACTTATTTTACAAGGGGATTTATTGTGCTGCTTCCACTCAATCTTCAATGAGTTAGACAGCTGTGTGCCTGCAGGGGATAAGAAAAGATTCCATTTGTATTTCCCTCTTTGTTCATGCCTATAATTTCAGGACAGCTCATGATATTTCCCATCTGCCCCATCTTAAGTCAGTTGCCATTTTCTTTAGACACAGGCAGATTCAATAGTTTAGACAGATTTAGGGATAGATAGAACAAGTAGAAAGTAGATTGAGCCTTTATATTCATCACTGCCAGAAAAAGGAAGGTTGGTAAAAAGAGGTCTTTGTGTGTTTTATTTTGTTTTGATTTTTTCACCCAGGCTAAAAATCCATCACCATCCTTCTTTTATGCAAGCCAAACCCATCCCCCTCTCCTATCATCTTGGCAGTTTTCCATCCATATTTCCTTTGGGTCCCTGTATGATTCATCTCACTGATTCTTTTCACATCTGCTATTGCCCTTTTTATATGTCATGTACAGGTCAAGTACATTTAACCTATGATGTTTTCAGGAGCAGCCAAGGTTAAGTGGGGCTTTTTTCATGACTCTCTGTACAGATGATTGATAACTTGCAAGTGTAAGAAAAACTGGTCTCTCTTGGTGTTACATGTGTTACGAGTCTGAGTGTTTGAATGTTCACATTTAAAGTAAGAATGAAATAAACTGTTGTTATTATTGTCCTGTGTAAAGGTGTAAAATATGTCCTACCCCACAGAATATGTTGGAGTGAATAGATGATGACTCACATCCTCTGCCATTAGTTAAAAATCATAAGCTGCCACAATGTCTCATAGATAAGTAGGATCCCATCAGTGCACTATAATTATGGTGTTTGAGGGGAAAAAAGCACCTCCATTGTGTCTGGAATCGCCTGGTCCATGTAATTGCTGACATGTCAAGTGCTACAATAAGAATGGAAATACAAGGTAGTCTTGCAAAATAACCCTCCATGTGTTTGTGTGCCTCACCTGTGTGATCCGTGGGTGGGTGCACTTGCTGTTGATGCCGTTGTTTTCTAGCCACTGATTTTCAGGGTGCAGGCAGTGTTGCTTGAGTGTGCAGCGGTTCTCTCCTTTGCACCAAACGCATCCAAACAGTGGGTCAGCCTTCAGACACAAACCACAGCTCCCACGCTGGGCATTACACTTGTAAAGATGGACTGTGCAGAAAGGACGAAAGAGGCAGTGAGAAGGGGATAAATAAAATGACACAAAGAGGAGAGATGAAGAGTTCACCACATTTGAACGAATTACAGCAACATGGAAACTGAAGGAACATGTATTTTGGGAAAAGAAATGACAAAGCTGTTATACAACTAAATGCATAAAGTGACCTTGGAACAAAATCTTATTGCTACACCTTTCATCTTTACATACTCATGCTTCCTTCCATTAAAGCCAAGTAATGTTTCTACATTGCTACATCCCACCTTTCCCCAACTATTACACATTTAACATATCTCCATGGTAACAGACCAGACATTTTCATTTTAATTGCCATTACATACATGTGTGATATACCCATCAAAAATGCCCTAGAAGCTGCTTCCTCCACAAGCAAACAAAGGAAGGTGAGGTTTTGAGAAATGATCTCCATTTCAAGCATCTCATGCTCTGTTACTTTTGTTGCCTCTTTGATTCTGCACTTATGCTTAAGGATATGTTTTGTAGACAGTGTTTGACTCAGACTTTCATGTAAACAATCTCAAACACTTGACAAACTTTGCCTTACAGCGCTGTGTCATTCTAACATTTAATCCACATTTGAACAATACATCTTGTAAGCCTGACTCCACAGCCGTTGGCAAAAATGTGTTTCCTGTCAGAGAACTACAACTCCCAACATCCTGATTTCGTTCCTTTTCCGTCATTAATAGATAAATAAATAAGTGCAAATAAATTAAAACACAAAAAACATAAGTTGACAGAAAAATCGATTGCCAATTGAGATGGAAAGTAAATGAAAATGAAAGAATTTGCAACAGGGTTGTAACCAGATGGAAAAGATCCTCTCTAAAAGGAAAGACGGAATGTGTTAAAGTTAACCACTCTACACACTAACATTATCGAATAGATGCTTCACCTCAGCACACCACCCCACTGTTGCCATGGAGACAAGCTCCAAGGGCAACAATGGGGTGGATGCAGCTTTACAGTGTGTGTCTAAGAGTTTGTAATAGACAACATGGAAAAAGTGTGAGTGGTAGGAGCACAGCTGTGAATGTCTATGTGTGTGAGACTATAAACCTATATAAGTGGTTCTATTTGAATTCTCACCTTTGTTGTGGGTTGGGTTATCAATGCTGAAATCACCATTCCAGATGACGGTGAGCTCCACGGGAAGACTGCTCATCTCCATCCCATCATAGGAATACTGTTACCATGGCAACCGAAGAGAAAGGGACAGTGAAGGGAATACGACAGATGTCTTCACTCCATCTATTAACCACCCAACCAAAAGCCTCTGGTACCACAGTACTTCTCTGAATACAAATATACATCCACAGGTGACTTTACCCACTGAATACTCACATAAAACAAAAACACAGTATGCACACCAGAGAGTGTTAAAAGATTACACTATTTTCAATTTAGTCCTGGAACACCAGCAGCATGAGGGTTTGGTGCTAAAATCATAATTTTCTGCTGAATTAAAGATCCCCTTCTTCACAGCTCGAAGTACAATATTCGGAATGCACTGTAATCACACACGTGCACAAATGCAAAATACATCCTGACAAGCAGAAACTGACACACATACTTAGTGTGATGAAGATAGACAGGAAGATAGGATGTTATTCTATCAACAGACGATTAGCATCAAGACCAGCATAAAGCCTTTTTCATGCTTGCTGTCAATGTTTTATCCAGTCTGTGAAAGGAGCATCATCAGAGGGATGTCTGTGTAGTAGAGACAAAGTAAGGCTCTTATCTCATCTACCTCCTGTCTAGCTGGAAAACTCCCTTAGCTGGAATCACTTTGTGCATGTGCCTGAGAGAGCTTCCTACAATTGAAATGGGATGTCTTCATAGATACTGTGTTTGCACACATAGGTGTTGTGAGATTATGGAACATAACAAATGCTGACGCAGTCAAACACACTCCTTACCGATGTGTTTTGGCACTGCACTGAAGAGCTGTTGAAACGCAGGGCTGGAACTCTGTGCTCAGTTCCTTGGATGGTGAGCACACACTCATATCCCCGCTGTCCAGACTGTGGCTGGGGGAGGTTCTTGGCCCGCAGGGTAATAGGCTTTACCACACTGACTGGCACCAGTATCCTTTCTGCAGGCAGCAACTGGGGACACCCCTGGGACACACACAAGAAAGGAAGATCAGCATGTCAAATGAATAACTTATAGATTAATGCAGCTAAATCTATTCTTCACTGAGGATATCAACTTTATTCGTCATTTAAATTATATTCACAGATATGTCAACTCTGAACTGATAACTTAACTGATAACAGACTGCTCAACGGTACTTCACAAACATTAATCTAACTGAACAACGGTGCCATTTCACTTTGAACAATTCCGGAGTTTGGTGCTTTAACTCATGCCATTTCCTGTTGACTTCAGTTGAGTGGTACCACTTAGTTAAACAGTCATAGGACCTGTTCGGATTCAAATGAGCAAAAGGCCAGCAGTGTAACTTACCAAAAAATTATACAGATTATATGAGCCATGTTTGTTTCCATAGGCCTAAAGTATTTCATGTTTGATTCAACTTTAGATATCTGGGGAAATGGGACCTTTTCGAATGAAGTTTGCATGTTGTCTCCATTTTTCTGTGTGGCTTCTATCTGGGTACTCTGGGATCCTCCCAACGTCCAAAAACATGCATGCTAAGTTAATAATCCAAATTGCCCATTGAAGTGAATGTGTGTGGTTGTCTGTCTCTGTAATCTGTGGTCCTGTGATGGACTGGTGACCTGTCCAGAGTGCACCACGCCTCTCGGCCACTGTCAGCTGGGATAGGTTCTAGCCCCCCGCGGCCCCGTTGGGAATAAAGCTGTATAGAAAATGGAAGTATGGATATTTGGGGAGAAATTATGCCCTGACAGTCCAAAATTAGGCTTCTTACTGCCTGTGTGGTAAATAGGTAGGATTCAGAATAAATGGAATAGTGAGAGAGGATTGAAGATGGAGCCACAAATCACTTAGCAATTGATGGTCTAAAATTAACAGCCAATCCTGTCAAATGTGAGCTGGTTAAATATAGAGCACCTATGAACTTTTGGAAAAAAAACAAGGATGAGGTAAAAGAGAAGGACAGGTGTTGAATGGGGAACAGATGGACTGAGAAAAAAAAAAAGAGAAGCTAAACAAAGATTTAAGAAAAGTGACTGGCAGCATATGTGAAAATGGAGTTGAGGGGAGGTAAAAAATAGTAAACAGAAGCACCCCCCCCAAGCTCCTGGCAAAATGTTTAATGTTTTTGATAAAGAGAGACTAAATGAGAGAGAGGGGATCAACAGAAGAACAGAGCGAATTAGGGAGGCAGAAACTAAATTAAGCATATGTGACAGGAGAAGCTTTAGCATGTCAAAGACAGGAGGAATGAGGGTTAAAAGAAGGAAAGCAGATAAGGTGAACCCAACACAGTTGGAGCTATGTGTGACGCGGTGGGGCTAGTGAACCACAGCATGCGTCGAACCAGGCGATAACACTTGTTTGAAGTTCATTAAAAGCCATTTGATTGGGTTAGGCTTAGTGAGTGACTGACTGGATAGTTGGATGATGAGCAAGAGGGGAACACACTGTGACACTATTCACAAAGTCATTATAGATAAATGACACACAGAGAGAGTGGGTTTTATAGTGGAAAAGAATAAAGTGGTCATGTGTGTTTGCTATTCCAAATCTAATTTTCCTAAGAATGAAGTGCCATATTAAGAGAATGAAAATAAGAGAGAGAACAAAGAAAGATGCGATCCATTTTTAATCAAATCTCTCCTAGTGAATACACTTAATTAATAAAGAACATTGAATCTGATCTGGTTTGTGGAAATAAAAGTCATGGAAACATGACATACCATAATGACAGTCAAATCTTCAAGAAACAAACCACACTGATAGTGAGCTATAGCTATGAGACAACCGTCTAACAAGTGTTTCTGTGTATTGTGTATACAGAATATACATGTATAGTTCTTTTATTTCTCCCTTAAAGAAGCGTGTTGCTGACCTCTGTCACTTCTCTTGTCAACCATCTCACTGATTCCATTTCCTCTCCTCTTTTCCATTAGTTCTTTTCTTCTTGGGGACCTACTTAGATCTGATAATTAGACGCTGGTGGGAGGTGTGAAGGGTGGAGATGGGAGAAGTGACAGAGAGTAGGAAGCTAAATGGAACTGTGAACGTAAAAGCCCTTGGCATAGTTTGAAGCAAAACAGGGAGGGTGATGGTGAGAGAGAAAGACCCATAATTATAGCTCTGTAAGGTGTGAAGATGAAGAGGATCTTAAGTTTTTATACACACACCCTGAAACACTCACACACCCTGTGGTTACCTAAAACTTCCCAGATTCTGTTCTATCACATCCAGCAGAGCTTGTGGCAAAAACACTCCAGTTTTCCTTTCACCCAGTCTCCCTCCCTGCTGCTTCCTCACCTTTTTCCCCTATTATAAATGATTCGCCTCAATTTTCCTGCTGCAACTTTGATTTGCTCTTTAGGAAACATTCAAATGTCTTATGATTTCTTTGGATAAAGACAACTACTTTTTTAAACGAAGTGCTAATATTTTAAAGCTTAGCAACAGTTTAAATTTCAGTTGACCCAGGCAGAAGTTAAATGAAATGAAAGTGCACATATGACTCAACACTCCGTACCAGTGCTTGACCGCAGATCTCTAGCAGTCATATATAACTGGGGCAGTTAATAGCCATCAATGCTGACATTTTACTACTATAATAATAACCTGAATAAATAGTTTTCAATAAATTCCCGGTAAATGAACTCCAGAATACTAATCTCTGCAGTGTTGTTAATAAGTATATAATACAAGGATGCAGAATTCGGCATTTACAAGAAGATGAGTGATATCTATTGCAAAGACATTCATATTTTATATGTTTACATCTCCCTACCAGCTGAATGTATGAGGGAAATGTTTAGCCACAGCTCAGGATGTGAGCATGCTGTGCTGTAGACATGAAAAGAAGAAAGGAAAATATCCTCCTGTGGATTTCATCAGACAAAGAGAACCGGGAGTGTCCCCAGTTTCATCATTTCTATGGTTAGACTACACTATGTGCTTTAAAGTGAACTAAGTTTTTTTTTAACTCTTAAAAACACATACTGTTCATCAGGTAAACAATCACAACCAATTAACTCAGTGGTGAAGAAATGATTTGCTCTCTCGTCTGGATACCTAAATGCTGCAATGGGAAAGAAATTTGCTAGAGAGAGAAAATGTCTAAGTCCTTGAGATGTATGGAGGGCAAACAGGGACATGGCCTTGATTAATGTCCCAACAGGCAAATGGCTGATCTTTGTGCCCATATCATTGCTGGCAGGAACAAAAAAACATCAACTGCATGCCTAGGCTGACTTTTACGCCATCCTGCAATGCATACTAACCATGAGCTCAACCAGTAGGGAGATTTTGCTGGCCTCAATAATTAAGGGATTATTGAGATCACTGCCTGAAATCCCTTAATTGTAATAGTACACAAAATTCACTGTTTTTGACATTTTGGAATGATTCTATAGATGGTATATGCGTATGTTCTTAAGCTTGGATTTGTCCGTTGCAACTATCAATACTAAACAGCATGCCAAAAGCTTTCAGCAAATACACGACTGGGATTTAAGGGGTTAATGAAAAGCAAATCACAGGTCATTAAGCATGCACTGCACCTGCTTTTTCAGAAACATCATGTCAAAAAAGGAATGTCATTAATGTGCTAATACCAAATCTCACTTGCTTTATTTGTGGTTTTCTTTTAGTGATCATCACATTAGAAAATAATTTGCACATTGTTAACCAGAGCCAATATTGACTCTAGAATATGGGCTAATTGGAAAAATAAACCTGCAAAGATTCAAATTTGGGCAAAACTAAAGAGATGGTTTAAAAGAATAATGCAAATAGAAAAAAAAACAATAAAATAATATTGTCTGTGCAGGTTGAATGGCTGGGGGGAAAATGGGTGGAATAATACAATTGCAAGCAGACTGCTCATCAAAGGAAGCAATCTGGCTAAGCTTGTCCCTGCCCATCGTGCAGCGTCTGCCAATCCAGACATAAGCACCAGTGATCTTCATCATAGCTCACCTCAGGCTAGGATTAACAAGCCACAAACTCCCTGAAACACCCTCCCCTCCTGAAAGCCACACTGAAATGGCACTGTACAGGCAAATTTAGCAGATAACGCATTTTTTTAAACAAATATATTTCAAATAAAAATATGAACAGTAAGCGCAAAAACAGTACCACTGTTTTCACCAGCCCATATCATAAGAACATTTGCTTGCTTTCTTTGACCTCCTTGGTTTACCCTTGAAGACTACTGCACTGACTAAATCTTCTCACATATTGGGGAGTGGTTGGGTTGAATGTATCCTGTCCAGCAAGTGTCTGCTCTCTGCAGCAGAGCAGACTAATTACAGTGGGCTCTGCTTCTTCGGGAAAAGAACTGGCTGCCAATATTATTGATAATTCACAAAGACTAAGCTGTCGCAGGGAATAGGGATGGGCATGTGGAAATGACTCAGTTTTATTAGCTTCCATTGCCCTTTGATGTGCAGTCAAGAACTAGATATGCCAAGAGACTCAAGCCAGATGGAAGTACTACTGCTGAAAGGTGTCTCAATCCTTGTAATAACTCTTTTTGCAAGTGAAATCTCCTATGAAAGCTATTAGTCTTACATAGCCAAACATTTCCCCTTAATTAATTTTACTATGCATTCTAACTTACTTGGCACAAAATAAACAGACTGGCTGGAGATGCAGAGACTGACTGAAATTTTTGAATGGGGTAAAGTAAGAGATGCTGCTAAGATATTTGAGCCTTGTTGACAGTTCAACTTTGAATCAGGTACAAAACATTTCCACAAATCCAGCAATGGTCTAGAAACCCGTTTCACTCTAAAAAGAATGTTCCCTCTTGGGGATTTTCTGGTCTATATTGGAATTTAATAATAGAAGAAGAAGCTGAAAACAAAAACAAAAAAACAAGCAAACTTAAACCTAAAATTCTTAACAAAATTCTGGGACTCACCTCCGGTTTTTTAACCCTTCCCTCCTGGAAGGAACATGTGCGAGGATCATGGGTGCAGTCATGTCTGTATTTACACCAGTGGCACTGGTAGGGGCTACTCACACATGACAGACACCTAAAATGAGAGTCAAGAGAAGACAGGCTTTTGAGTTAACATCAAACCAGAGCAATTGCAAGACAATAAAAAGCTTTGTATGTCCACATATTTATGTCTACAATACAATTTCATCATCCTAAAATTTAATGGGGGCTCCTTCTACAATTTGGTCAAGGTTTCTGAAGGCAGTCAAGGTTAAGAGGGACAACCCGACTACTAATGCTAAATGTATTGACCTATGTAGAAAACTTTTTTGCACTGGCTCTCTGAACTTACAAATAAATGAAGCCATGCTTTATACTAAGATTGACCTGCATCCGAAAACTATTAGTAGTCATGACTCACGACTTATGCACGCTACAGTTGTAGAAAACAAAACTGGTGTTCACAAATGCCAGGCCTGTTTCCTTGGACTTGAGATAGAGCTGCACAATCTGGTGGTCCCCTGGATGGATAAAAAAAGAGAAAAGAAAAAAAAAAACATTCAAAGTTCATACTTCAGTCAATCACCATTTATTATTTTGGGGCCTTTCTAAGCAGGTCTTAATTTGCACTTTTATTTTGTCCATAAATTTTTCCAGGTCTTTCTAATATATTTCTATGTACTTGCCCATCCTTAAGAGTCTCTATATTTTCCAATCAAGAAAATGAATATCTTCAAGCCACAAGTGATGAGCTTGGTGCATTGGTAAAGAAAAAATCTTGAAAGGGAGGGAAAGTACTGTAGAATGCTTTCTTTAATTTTTCTTATTCCTGGAGTACAAGAGACAATTGACCCACATGGATTCCCCCTTGAGATGGTCAATACTACCCCTGAAATGTCTTTGAATGTATCTTTGTCAACATAAAAAGAGAAGAGGATGAAACAGCTAATGTGTGTTATTGTGTAAAAGTGTGAATGAGCTTGTGGTTCATCTGTATTTTGTGTGTCCTTTTGTCTGGCACTAATGAAGGAGTTCATGTTTAATTCAACACCACATCCACATACCTAACTGCTCTTTCCCTCCTCTAGCTCTGTACCTTTCCCTCTCATCCACATTATCTCTGAAGACAAGTCTCTTCTTTTCCTTCCATACTATGACTCTTTTTTTTTCTATCTTGCCAACAAAAAAGGAATCATTAATCAATCACAGTAAAGCACCACTGACAAGGAATCTGTCCTAATTAGGCCACCAAAATGTTACCTTGAAGCTTTCTAACACTACCCATCCCTTCTTTACTCTGCCGTTCCTCTGCAGCTCTTGGTTGCTGCTTTTTTTGCTTATCAATTTAAAAGAAAGGGTTGGCAAAATGCTGTAAGCCTCTGGTGTGTTTTGGTATTTATATTTACACACATATGTTTGCATGACTTTGGCATTACCTGGTTTGCAGTTGGCTAGTATGGTAAAAAAAACCCAACATTTTTCTAATTATCCAAAGGAGACTCATGATCCTAACAATGTTTACTGATTATCATCAGTAAACATTATCATCATTATCATCATTGTGCATTCTGGTACATGTAAAGTTTGAGTAAATTGATATCCAAATATTTCATTCTAATTTTATGGAAGGATGGTACTTTAATCATCTCAGCACGGGGACACATAAGGTTTATGGGCCTGTGCGCAGATATAGCCAGATGGCAGCCGTGTCAAATTCGACCATCTTAGCCAACTCCAGTAAGAGGTGGTGAGGAAGAATTAAAAAAAAAAAA
>JABUIW010000245.1:1168351-1233327 GCA_013363375.1 Menidia beryllina | reverse complement strand
ATATATATATATATACGTGTGTGTGTGTGCGCACACTCATTGTAACTGTATTTTCCATGCAATGGAAACAGTTACAATGTGTCTGGGGTGTCTCTGATCTTCAGGTTAGTTGCTACAAAAGGCTGTACAGCTTAATGTTCTCCTTTTGTATTGTGGTTAAATGGGGTCCCAGAACTCCCTATGGATCACATTCATTTTGGTAGGAAGCTAGGTAAATCCCAATGCACAGTAATAAGCAATGTTCATTCATTCACAAAACATATCCTAAGGCATTGCTCTGAGGCCTGTTGAGCTGCTGATGGCAACGAGAAAACAAGAATTCATGGGATGCTTCTCATTCTGAGACTAGCAGTTATACAGTTCTAGTGCAAGTCTTTTTAAGTAATGGCTTTTTTATGTACTTGTATATTTAACTGATATTATTAGCCAGGTTTCACAGATAAAAACTTTTATGTTGTGTAAAGAAATGGCATTTTTCATGTAAATTGCTTTTAAGTTACCTACCTTTGTCAACAATAATGCGTGGCATTTCTTTTTCTGCAGGGGAGGAGCACTTAATCCGATTTCCCTCCACCAAGCCGTTCATCTCAGTGAGGTCTTCAAATGTACAGTTCACACCTGCTGAAAGTTCTGGGACATTATGGGCTTCTAGCACCAACTGTAAAAAGGAACAGAAAAGAAAGGAGATGTTCAGTGGCAATAGTATGGACACTAGGCCTTTTGAGAAAGACAAATTTGAGATTAGTAACAAAATAATCCAATAAAGACAAAACTCAGAGTAGAAGGATGGAAGAGGGTTAACTACATGGAGCAAGGGAAATGAATAACATTAGCACAGATAAAGGGTCAGTACTAGTTTGACCCGTATTACCTTCCACTCTGTCCTGTTTCTGCTGAGGGTCCACCTTCTAAACCAATCAGTGGATGTTAATTATTAAGCCTTTCAATACTGAACCTACATCAGTGCAGGCTAAGCAATACATATTCCTTTCAATGCTGTGGCAGTTTCTCTCTGGAAACAGTGTTCCACCAGTTCCTTTCAGATGAATAGAGTCAGTTATACAAAAAGAGAATTTTGCAAAATGCAAAGACTCATGATGCTCCCTGACCCCGTTGCTATTCAGAACCTTTGAAACAGATGTAATACCAATTCTCGGACTTCGGACATGTTTGAGTATTTTGTAAAATCATTCTTACTGTCAACAATTAAATGAACAGGGTTTCTATTTTTAGAAGGTTATGAAACATTTTCAGTATGTGATGACAGGAAATCCCTGTTTCTGTGAGAAAATCCCAAAGTTTCTCTTTGTAAAGTTTCTCTTGTATAAATGTTGATTTGATTCAGGGCAAGAGGACTATTAACCAAACAAAGAGTTGAATATAAATGTTATTCAATATTTCTTCTATATAAAAAATATAACAATACAGTATTTCAATGAACAAATTATATAATAGAATATCATAATATTTTCTTCTGAAAATGCTTTGTAAGCTCTCTCAGCACATCAGGTGAAGGAAAAGGAGTAAAAGAAAAAGAAACCGTCATTGACAAAAAGAAGAAGGGTTATAGTGGATGATGGACAAGGGTCAGGGCCACAATAAGCATACTGATGGAAAACAGTGTTTGAAAAGCAGCATTGGTTTAAGCACTGATTTGAGATGTGTCAGTACAACGCTTGTGATGTGACACAATCTGCCGCGATGGCAGAGAAGGGCTGACTGACAACATGCTTGTTGTTAACAAACAAAAGAGAACCTCAAAAACAGGAAGAACTCACCAAACAGCATTATTTATGTTTTCTCTTTACACTGACATAATGTATTCCCGTGTACTATGATAGCTGTACCAGTGATGACTTACAGATCACAGGACATTCAATGTGACTAAATATTGACCAATTATATTTGCATTCTGATGTTTTGTAACTATAGAAATATCCACAAATGCAATAAATGTGACCAATAATAGGAAAACATTTAGAAAGTTAAAGGTGAGCGTTTTCAGAGACTTCAGGTATGATGACCCCTTCTTTTTCTTCAAATTCCTGTGCCATTCTTTTTTAAACAAATATCCAATATTACAAAGGCGGCTCCTGTCCATCTGACTAAATGCCCAGTGTTCAGTTGGATGGCAAATGTTCTCCGAACGGTCTATGCAACATCACACAAATGTATCCAAAATATAATTAGAATGACAGAGGTGTCTCTAGCAATCAACAGCTAGTGAGTGAACCACCGAGCTATAAGAGGAGGAGTATAGTTTTTCTGTCTGACATTCAAGTTCTTTAAGTCTTAGCTTCAAATATCTCTTGGTTGTAGTTAAGGTTAGTGAGATATTCAACTAATTCCACTATATAAATTGTTTATCTCCTTACAGAGCACTTTGAAATTGTTAGAATATTTCAAGTTGCTCTGTCGGTGCTATATCTTAGACACAAAAAGATAATCACAAAAAACTGCAACCAAATCACAAAATCACATTAAAATATAATGGAGAGGAGGGTGAAAAATGGCTGTCTCGTAGCAGGCTGAACATTAAATATATCTTTTAAAAAAAACAACGCCCAAACACTTTTTGAAGAAAAAAAAATCACAGCTTTTTGTGCACTGATCAATACTCTTAATAAAATACAAATTCAGACCCTTTACATCTAGCAGCTGTCTCAGACTGAAATGTCGAGGGGGCGAAAGTGCTGAATTAAGCTGCCAACGCTTCTAATAAACACACCAGAGCCGAACAGTGTGCTGTTAATGATTGCTGACATTTGTTTGGAGAGTATTTCACAAGTCTACATTGGAAGATGCAAGGTCAGGATTTGAAGGATGCATGTTGGCAGGCAGTAAAATTATACAAAGCAGGATTAGAGAGTTAACACTTTCTAGTTTTAGTACTTAGAACATAATTACGTCGTATTAAAAATGATGCTATTATTATATATTATATTATATCATACATTATAAATTGTGATATTGCCCACCTGCCAGACAAGATTTTCCCCTCAACATCTACAGTCACCACAAATTTAATGAAACACCACAAAAATACATGCTTGTCTTTTTAAAAGATAAATCCAGTGAATAACTCCTGATCAAAGTTTGAAAACGTTTATCCCTCAAGTGGTGCAAGAATAAAACATCTTGACACAATTATTTAAAAAAATTGGACAGAAGTAAATGCCAAAAAAAAAACTGGACCTCTCTTATATTATATTTTTCACTGTGTAGAATGTATTTGTCTTTATTCACTCACCGTGACACTAAACTGTGACACTGATATGTTGTTAGGGTGGACACTGAGCCGCACACACTGCTTGATGTCTGAAGCAAAGCGCCTGGGCTCTGATGAGCGCTCACATTTCTCTTTTCTGGCACACCTGAAAGAAAAAAAACACATTGAGAAGGCATTGCTAGTAGATGACAAATATACACAAGTGCATTCATATGGAAAGCTGATCAGGTCCTACTTCTTTCCACCTGTTGGCTCTGGGGAAAACCAGAGAATGTCCAAACCTTCAACAGGAGGAATTAGAAACATTTATCATATTTCTTCTCTGGCAGTGTACCAGCTACAGCGATCAATGAATAGAGGCCCAGTCACAACAGGGGTGGGAGCAGTTGCATTTAAAACAATGCTTGCTTTATATGTGGAAGTGAAGCCTGCCCACAGGGAAAAAGAGGTTGCCTGGTCTTTGTGCGGCCATCTTAATGACTGGCATTCATGGGTGATGCCAAAAGCAGGTGGGAATGAGGATGCTGGTGTGGGGTTGGATAGATTACCCCCCCTCTTAATACTGGCCCAGGAGGTCTAATCCAGTCTATTACAGTGGCTTGGGGAGTTGAAGGGTCCAGGCTATTATGCTTACTGACTCCTTACCAATTGCAAACCCTTGACAGACTGCAAGTCCCCATAGCTAAAAGTCTTATTTTTTTTGGAGTAGTAGTAAGAGTGCTGCCATTCAGTCCTCGTATTCATCAATCTATATTTTAGAAATATGGATTGATTACGTTTTGTACTGTTAAGCGAGAAATAAACCAAATGACTTGTCATATAAACCTAAATGTCTTCTTCATAACATAACTGCATACTGCTGTTCACATTTAATCCTTTCACAAATGTATTCAAGTTAAATCCTCAGTTGCCTTAGTGAAAAACTTGAAGTTCAGTGAAGAAGCAAGCAAAATCACAAAGAAGAGAGTGAGGGCGAGAAAAAAGCACATCATGATGAATTAATTAAAATAAGACTTTTGAGGTGTGTGACGTGTAAGATCCTGTAATACCTTTAGTTAAAAGTAGCTTTTTCTCTTAAATTGGAGAGATTGATAGAGGTGTGACCTGACATGAATATTTTAAAGTTAAGCGGCCTAATATGATGCAAAGAAGACAGACATAAGGGAAATGGGGGAAAGATTTCAGGAATGCAGCCCTTGTTGGCTTTCAGTGAAGCTTTACCTACTAAGCTGCTTTGAGTGGGGTTTAATTTTTTTTTTCTATCATTGGTGTGTGTGTCAGTTTTATCACTCACTGTTTTTCCAAAACCACATCATTCACATAGTGCTAAGGCAAATAGTTCACATAGAAAATCCCCAAATGCACACTTACAAACCGATGTGCCTGTAATAAAAAAGTTTGACTCCTTCAATAATCATAGTCTGCTGTTTACACTTAAGACTGAAGCCATTCACACCCACTAACGAGAACCGATTTTCATTCCTGTTTGCTAGCCAATTCATTGCCTATTCTGAACATTCAAAGAAAGAATAAATGCAGTAAGAATCTATTAAATGGAATTTTCTATTTCAAAGAATGGCAAGTGATAGAGAAGGCAGAAAACTCTGTTGATCAGACAAAACCTACACTGGAGAGACCTAGTCTTTGGTTAAAATGGTTGGGACTAGTTGCATAGCTAGAGCAAATTTACAGAAAAATGTGTGTATTTCAATATTGTGTGAACTGCAACGGTGCCAGTTTATTATCATTTAAAAGCTTAATAATTACATAATAAATGATTTCTGATTGTTTCTAATGTTAAAGATATAAAAAGTGTCGGAACACACATAATATAACACTTAAAAATAATACAAAGTAGGGTAAGTCACTGACAACAGCAAAGTGACAACTAAACCATTATAAAGGATTAAGCCTGCAGATGCCTTGACAATATAAAATTTCCTATAAAATCTTTGAATTAATAATGTACTATTAATTTAATCTCTAGTATTATTTTCTCATATTCTACTTTTGCTATTTATTTTACTGATTGGTTGCTTTTCAGTATTACTTAGCAATGTCAAAATTATAGCCCGTTTCAAAATCAGAGTATTACTGCAGCTTATAAATCAATATGCCTTACAAATTGCCCCTTGTACAACGGTTCATCTCTGACTCCCACATTCACAAGAGTTAAATACGAATATGTACAAAATTCTAAGAAAGTGTGTTGATTGATAAGGAATGGGCTCAGGGATGATAAATGTCTGTTTTGTCTCGGTGAGCAACATAGGAACCAGGTTTATGACATCTTCTTTTTGAGATTCTTGCCACTGTAAATAAAAAGGAACAGAGGGATTCATGAGAACTACAGTAATGTAATGTAAGCTGCCAGAACTTGTAAATGTCAATATCACAACATAACATCATCTAAAAGGTATTTCATGTGCATGGTTTATATTGTACAGTGTATATGAGACATTATTTTTGCCACGATTTTTGGCCCTTAACTTTTTATCGTTACACATACAAGACATCATGAGGCAATAACTGTGGGATGGAGGGGGGGTCTCAAATACATGCTTCTGTGTTAATGCTTGATGACAGAGATTAATAAATCCTTGAAACTACTTTAAAAACTGGTGAGTAATTTATCTTAAAAACATGTGTGTAGCAAACATGGACATCTTCTTGAAAAACAAACCAATCCAAATTCAAATTAAAAGATTGAATCTGTCAAATGATCAGTTGATTATGACAATCTTTTGCAAGAAATCCAACTGCTATCAACAGTAATGGCATCCCATATGTCAGCGGCTTACATTTACCTTATTCAATCGGTTAAATCCATTACTTAGTATTCCTCTCAGAATTTATGGTAGTATCTTTGCTCTATTTTCCATATTTTAAGCTTAACAACCTTTCATGGAAATAGATAAAATTATTTGAACTTTTTATTTTTACAGCAAAACTGTGTTCCATCCTGACTTTACTGGTTTCAGACATATATTTCAGCCAATTAAGATCTCTCAACATGATCATCCTGTTGTCTATTTATTCATTTTTGTTGCTGATTAAAGGTGAAATTTTGACATGTAGATTTCTGGGCATGTCGAACTTCTGCAAAGCTACAAAGCTTAAACGATTTCTCTCTCCCAGAGGATGAGCTTCCTTAGCTGTGTGAAATGTTCTGATACCAGTAAACGCTCCCTTCCAAGCTAGAATGTTTCGTATCAATGTCTGTGAAATAGGCTTCCTTACTTCATGGGCCCCACAGGTAGCTGTGGTTCAACTTCAGCTTTCCCCACAGGCATAACAACTGTCATCTTCTTGTCAGAGACAGAAGGTCACAAACTTGCTGTGGGATAAAAAAAAAGGCAAAATGTGGAATGATAAAGCATTCAATCTATACAGAAACTGTATAGTTCACTGTATAGCTCCTCAACAGAGGAGTGAATCTACTCTCTCTCTCTACTCTACATGCCTACATGCCTAATGGCGACGAACAGCTCTGCTTTTTAAGTTTTTAGAATTTGCTTTAAGGAATCCTGTGCACTGAAACAAGAGTAAAGAGGAGGACTTAAACACAATATATACAAAGAAATGTATTCCAACAACACACACCAGCATTAGGTTGAGATGAAAGATGACTGATCCCATTACCAGTTCCAGTTTAAATCTATGGACAGCTGAGTTTTATCTTCTTTATCATTAGCCTTTCACAAACATTGTACTGCATAATGTCCTGCATTTCATTGCATTCCCTTTGTTTGAGGACAGGAGCTAAGCATTCTGATATGCTACAGCTGCACTTTTTATGAAGTGGTGGTGTTGCATACTGATCTCTAAGCAAAGTGTTGGACAGCTACAGATATTGATCTGGCTTGTGTTAACGTCACTATGAAGGTACATTTATGGAGATACAATAGATGACTTGGAGCTTTAGTGAAATAAGACTGAAGATGTGGCAGAATAGTGTTTAAAACGATACATGAAGTGGGCACTTTCAGAGCAAAGCACTGGATAATTGTTTTCAATTACTATCCACAGACTCTGAAAGAGAGACGATTGCATCATTTGTAACAAAATTAAAGTCCGACCCTTTGTAAACATTCTGTAGTAGACTGTTTAGCAAACCCCACAGATGAAAGCAATCTACAGTACAAATAGCTGACATAAAAAAAGATTCTATGGCTGTCTCTCTCACAGAATTAGACATCCAGCATTCCTTTGTTTTGTTAGTAAACATTGCTGTTGTGCAGAGCTGATTGACTGTCTCGCCATGACACATTGTAAGAGAGTGAGCCGAAAGGATTAGATGGACTTTGAATGAAAATGAATCCGCACTCTTGTTTCTCCCAGCCTTTGATATGGTGGCACAATTAGAGAGGAAGAAAGGGACTAAAGAGAGAGTAGAGAATGATTTCTTTTCTTGGCAGTTGTTGCTGATGAGACTGTCAAGGCCAGTCAGAAGTACATAGTTTTATAAGTAGTATATTTAATAAAAACATCTCTCATTCAGCTCTTTATAATTTCAATCAGTGTAGTATGTGCATGGAGAGCAAATTAATATCCACAACCAACACTATGTAAGGAATTTAGGTCTAAGTCACTCCCATGTCATTTAATCCATTAATATTTGGCAGGGATGAGGAGACAAACTCCTTGCCTCCTTGTTCCACAATTATAATGGAGTATACATAGAGTGCATGTTGCAGGTTTAAAGGGAGCAAAGGACAAGATTAAACTCCCATAGATAGAGGGTTGAGCTGTATATGGCCATGTGAGACTAATGGTGCAATACATATCTAATGGAAGGTTTGCAAGGTCAAACATGCTGGAAAGTGAAAGCTTTTAAACTGTTGCAAAATTTAAGTCTATCTTCAAATACTAATATAATACTAATGTCAGCATAAATACACTCACACATGCACAGTAAGACAAATATCAGAAGCAGATAATCTTCACAAGGAGCCAAGAGGAATTGTCGTGTGTGAAAACACAACAAAGATACAAAATCTCATAAACATAGAAAAAAAATCAAATTGTGAAAGCACATGACCTTTTAAACTATGAGTGGTTTATTACACATGGGGTTTGTATTTATATAGTATTTGCAGTAAATCAATGCACAACAAATAGGCACTCCCTGGTTGTGCTGAAACCCAATTACCATACAACGCATGCATCAACACAAACTACATGGAATCCTATACATACTAATGGTGTTAGGCTATATAAGTTACTGTGAAGTAGTAGCTGTGTCACACAGCTTCAACCATGACACATAGACATTTCAACTGGCTACATCTCTCACCCATCCACGTGATCAAACAAGTGTTAAAAACCAGACACCTCATGCCATCATTAAAGGTGGCAGTCTGCAGTTCAGAAATCTGCATTAAAGAGCTGGCACTTGAGTCATTACTTGGCCCAATGGGGGAACAGAAAAAACTGTCTTTCATTAGGCCACATCTGTAGGCACAGAAATTACAGAATGGCTGTAATGAGAGGAATTTCTAAGCCAAGATATTCTCCTTTAAATAATACCAATACAAGGATTTGGGTCTCAGTATACAAGGAAAAATAAGGCAGTGCTTGATTTTAATTGATGGCACAACAAATGTTTGATTAAAAACATACACCACATAAATCCTATGTATATTCACAATTGTGTTTAAGCTAAAATAGATAGTGATTGCTATCAGAAGTATGGGCATCTTGGCATCAGGTTGAAGCTGCTTTTTACCATCATGACTTTTAGTAGTGTATAATTTTAGCAGCCTTCAAAATACTGGCCATCATTTTCTTTGCTTCCGACTCCCAACTACACACACAGAGTAACACAAAAAGTCCCCAAGCAGAACTATTCAACAGCGTCAAAGTGCTGTGGGCTTATTAGGCTGTTTATCTAGAAAGTGTTCTGCCACTGTTGTCCCTGAAAATGTCATTCCCTATATTAAACTGCTTTATCTGTCTGCCACAAAGGTACATTTGGTTAGCGTGTTTGTGGGTGTTTGATGATAAGACATTAACTTTTGTTAATTCTTTGAACTCTTACTCAACATCATTTATTCTACTGTGTCCTTGAAGATATCTTTGGTAGTTCTGTAATTACACAGCCTCTTTACTTCAAAATGACAAATGGAAACTTATATCATGACTCTTTACTGGCGTAAAACAGACATCGGATTTAAATACTAAAACTGACTTTTGAGACTTTAACTAGATCAATAGTAACAGTGTTTTCTTAAATAACTAAGACACTGTTGGGTTTTTATCAGGCTTTGGAATATGTTCAGTTGTTAAGCCACCAGTTTAACATGTACTTGACCATTAAAATGCTAGTTGTGGAGTAGTACCTTTGAAAATCAAATGTTGTATTTGTTGTTTGTAAAAGCTAAGGTTTGTTCCTCAAACATAAACAATCTTAAATGATGTCAGCTACTCTGCTACAACATGAACTTAAACTTTGTGCATATCTGAGAAAGGAAAATCGATCCCATCAAAGCAGAAGTATTTGGCACCGTGAGATAAGAACAGGTTGGTCATTTGCAGATTAAGTATTTGCAAATTAACCCTGAAAGTGACCACAAAAGGATGTTTTTTAACAGGGGCCCAAAAGTGCACTTTGACTCCGTTTCATTTTCTTGTTGTGTTATGAGTTAGTGTGCAGTGTGGATTTCAGTACATGACTGTATTGATGCAAAGAGTCGATATCCAGTTAAGGTATGTTTATTCACAGCCAAGCTTCCAACTCTGAGTGGAGGAAAATTACTAAAGAATTTTCTGGGGCTGGAAAAAGGTTACTTCTGCGGTCTCTGAGGTCTCTATATTCATGGCCGTCATGATAATATTAAAACGGCAAACTTCAGTTTTGTTGTGGGACACTGCAAAAGTAACAGGGCACAATGTTATCCCAAGTTTAGAAACACCATTAAAAATAATCCATAAATAATTAACATACTTAAACTCACTTTGCTCAACTGTCGCCATGACGCTTTAGAACAGGACAAGCCTTAAGACTTAAGAATACAGTTTTAAAATTGGGTTTGATATCAACTATCCAGCTTTTGAAGACAGATTTTGCCACACAGACACTGCTTAGCAAATGACAGTAATCTCCATGACAACACTCTCAGAAATCAACACGGAAACATCAATTTGCATTAGTGTTGGGTCATACAAAACGAATATAAAGATGCTTTCATGCTTCTGTTGCCGTAGCAACATCTTTGTAATGGCACATACAAGTTGACTTGCATGATTACCTTTTCATGGAAGAGGCTCTCTGTCAAAGTCAAAATGAGCTATGCGTTTGAGTGCAAGTGTTAACCCTCTGAGGTGGAGTATTTCCTGGAGTTAAGTTTATCTTCACGAGAAGATATCCTATCCTCGCCATTTCTTATGCTATAAAATCCATAAGCTTTATTTCACTCTGTTCACACTCATTTATTTAATTTGAAATGAGTCACAATATTTTTGAGTTCCTTTGACTGTCACTACATCTCTAATTAGGTCTGTCTAATTTTAGTCTATTTCACATTAATGGACAAAAGCAAGACCCCTGCCCCAGTGTGTACATGTGTGTGTTCATTTTTCAGTGCCTGTGCCTTCTTGTGTGCTGAAGTGACAACAAGTGACAGTGAGCAATGGTCCTGACTTAAAAGTGAATGTGTAGCTGTTGTGTGTGCTTGAAGATGTGTGTTTGGCCAAAATGGAGTGGCGTTTGTGTGCGTATGTGTCTCTTCACACTATAATCGTGACAGTTGAGAAAGAACTAGGATGCACAGCTCTCTGTTCCATCTTGATACCCCTGTCACTTCTTGGCCTTGTTCCCTTCCATCAACTTTCCTTCGGATCGGCTAGGAGGTGGAGGGTGATGGTAAAGTCTGAAACTAGTCACCTGTACACTGGGGACAGAATCCTCCCCTGGGCATGGACATCAGAGCAGTGTCATGGATCCAAGAATCTCAGGATCAAAGCAACAAGTTTGAATAAATTCAAACTCATTTGGCAAAGTCAGTTACAGGAATATTCTAATGTAAATAGAGTACTTTGAAAATATTGAGCCAAGTGGTACATGAGCATGGTTACAATGACTTCTAAGCTGCTTATAGTGATGCAGTGGTTGTGAAGTATTCTAAAACTGCATTGCAAGTCACTGCAAGTCATAAAGTGGAAAAAAATAGTTGCAGTGAGGTTAAAGTGCACGTACCTAAAAGCCTTTAACTTTTCAATCCCTTCATTAGGACGACTGTATTTACTGGACATCCTAATGTAGTCCAGCTGTTCTAATAATACTTTTAGAGAAATAATCCATGCCTGTTAGTAGTTAGTTTTTCACAAGTGCCCTTGTGAAAAAAAAGTGAATGTGTAGAATTCATAGTTCAAAAGAAAGAGGTATAGCCATCCACCTTTAACTTAAAGGTCACTTATCGGTTTAATCTGATGCAACCCAGTTAAAAAAAAAAAAAAAAAAAATATATATATATATATATATATATATATGTATATATATATATATATATATATATATATATATGAAAACACCTTACCCCAATAACATTATATCAAACCATTTCAGGTTGTTTCTGTAGGATGGCTATTGTTCACTGCAACCAAACAACAAGTTTGTATGTGCACACTAATCTTAGCACTGCACTTTAATTAGCAACAACTCAATGTACCGCAGTAATGAGCATACTGAGGTAACATTTGGCGGTGAACACGACGACCGGTAGCAGTGGTGCAGAATTAATGTGAGAGAGGGAGGGAAGATCAAGGAATGGATCTGCCAATTAGCTTTTCTTTCTGAAAAGGTTATTTGACAGATATTCAGATGTCCCTTGAACACAAATGCTTCAGAGGACTAGAAGTTTCAGCATATATTATCCATTATGTGTGTTTTGTTGACTTCCAGCATTTTCCGGAATTTCCTAAACTATAGTGACCAGGCGTAAAATTTCATGAAGATGTAGACTCTCATATATTCATTCCTATAAAGCACAATTGTTCTCCAAATGAAGAAATGGCTTGTGAAATATAATTAGATTATAGATTTAAACCTGTGACTTTTCTAAGAAGGTAGTAATTATTCAGTTTATTGTATCAATGTGTTCTTTATATTTCACATACACAAATGTTGTTTTACCATGTTCATTCCTCTGTGTTCATCTTTTTGACTCAGTTAAAAAGACTAACTCATTTTCTAGCCGAGCCATGCATCCAGTTTTGCTCCGCTCCAGTTTTTTTAATCTAAACATCAATGTGTATGAAAAAGTAAAAAATCCTGACAAAAGTGTGTTTAACCATTTATAAGAAAGTTCCCACTGAGAAAAGCTGAACTGTATAACTATAAACACATTTAAATCCGTGATGTAAGAGAGGGGATTTCCCAGAGGCCAGTGACAGACATTACTTTTTTGGTCCTAATTTACCTTGGAGAGGAAAGATCAATACTTATGAGTTTTCTGAGTGGAGGAATGGAGGTAGAGATGTTCATAAGCAGACATATCTTTAAATAACAAATGCAGTTGTGTGTGCATATACACACAGGACACAAATGCAAAAGTAAAAACAGAAATAGGATGCAACACAAAAAAAGGACAGAAAATATTGTATCAACTGAAGAATGAATAAAAATTAAACCTGTGAGTTAATGGATGTACAAATGCATGCATATACACAAAGTACAAATGACAGGACTAAAATACTCAAAATGAAAAATGGACAAAAAGGGAGACAGTGTAACTACTGCAGCCAAGAACAAAGGTTTAGAAATGTCAAACCAATAATTAATTTGAAGAAATTAAATATTAGCACCACTTGTTCAAAACTGAAACGGATAGAGCTTAATACAAGATAGTACAAACAACTACGCCAAATTTAATGACAATCTTTTTGAGAAGAAATTACCTCTGCAAAATATAGTTTCCACTCTAACTGTCTAGCGCTACAGGCATCCTGACAGTCTAGTTAACCACTTGTAAAAATGACAGCTGACAGACTGGCATTACGGGAGGTAACATTTCCACAACATGGTTGGAGCATTTCTGGTGTGTTGGCTCTCTGCAGGAGAGCCTCTGCTTTACTTGGAGGGGGTAGAGTTTGAAAGACAGTCAGAGATAAAAATTCAAGCCATATCAAACCAGCCTCAAACCACAAACAAAAACAGTAAGACATTGGAGCCCTGGAGTTTCTTTAATGAGATTTTAACATTCATATGAGAGTAATGACTCTAGTAATGAATCTTTTTCATTCATTTCAGTGATTCCTAACACAAGAGGGACATCTATAGAAGGTCTATGCATTTATGATCACAACCATATGAACTACATAGAGGATTTCACAAACAGATTTCCTACACATTCACTTTCCATTATATATTGGTAACCCTTAGTAAAAGTAATCTTTGTAACTTTCCCTCAATTGAAAAAGTATGACAACCATTGTCAGTATTACAAGAGTGAAAAGAAAGAATTATAAAAAGGGCTGATGTGAGTCAAAAGTTTTCCTTTTCACCTGCCAAGGAAGATAGACATTAGCATACATTGTGCTTCTCAGAGGATGACAGCACTGGCAGGCCAAGACAGTTTAGATGATGGCTAAGCCTCTAAATTTATATCAATGGTGTCAGGAATCACTGCAAGAGTAGAACATTTGGTGCAATTTTTGCAAGATGGTTCTGAAACATACACATAGGATTTATACTTATAAGGCTAAATACATGTAGATGCCTTAAAAATAGTACATGGTTTCAAACTTTTGTGACAGATAAAATAAATTGAAAGCATTGAAATAAATGGTCAGTGTTTGTGTGTGTCATCAGAGGAGCAAAGACACACACAAACAGGTGCACCATCCACTCCTGTTGATTTCCTCCCCTGTAATATTGATTGCCTTTCTCTTCTTGCCCTGGTGTTCTTTATAACAGCTCCTCTCACTGATCTAAAGAGTAAATAAAGGCAACGCTGCGAGAGAAAGGAAGGAGTGTGAGGGTGTGAGTGAAAGAGCATGAAATTCAGTTTTTTTTTCCTCAGAGCAGTGAGGTGATTTCAAGGTTGATTGGAAGAACAAACCACCTGAAGGAACTGTTCTTCCACACAGTGTGAATTGTAAAATGTGACTTATTTGTGTGTTTTTTTTTTCTTCTAAAGATTGTTAAAGTTCCATCATACACTTCCATTATAATTGACAATATAATTTGGTGTTTCTTTGTTTCACAGTTTTACTGACTGTCCCTGTGGAGTTACAGGAGAAAATGCAGTAATTCAATTGGAAAGCTCATTCATTAGTTTTCACGTTGGCTCTATATTAAAATGTCAACATAATCAATTTAAGCTATGATTGAGCATTGGAGTCTTGGACAACTGTGGTTTGCTTATTATTACTGTAGTAACACACGATGTGCATGTTAATAGTGGAGTCCCGGCAGCTTAGTTTGTGTTTATGCTGTTCATTTGTGACCTGCAATTTATTTTAGAAGACCTACCAATGGGTCTATGAAGTTAAACTGCTGACCTTCTGTCAAAAGGCCTACATTTCTCAGACTGCGGTGTAACCAGCTTATGTTCACTTTCTATCATCTTAATAAATAAACAGAAATGCTAATTGCTGTCAGAAAAAAGCCAAGCAAACATACTTTATTTTCCATGTTTGTTTCACCATTATCATCAGCAAGTGTTTTTGTCTATAAATATCTATACAACTAGAGTGTTAAAAAAGTCACATCATGACAAAAAAACAATACAAACAAAAAAAAAAAAAAACTAAGGAAAATAATAGGAATATCCAAACACCAAAGAAACACTACAGAGTAGAACAAAGTGTGTCAGTATGCAGGTAAGCAGAGGTGGGTTTAGCTGGGGCATTGAGTCCTGTCTACCCTGTGGTGGGGCTCAGGGAGTTTTCAGTTACACAAAGATCCCATTAAGAATTCACAAGCTGGAAATCTGCAAGCGGTTAGGAGAAGGGACTAATACAGTCCAAAACCAGAGGTCGATCAATCTCCCCTGGTTGTGCAATTTACATATGGTGTTTGTCCTCAAGCAAGAAGGGCATGCAGCTTCCACAATGCTGCTGGTGTGCAGGCGCACACAGCCTCACTTACACGTCAAGCTCCCACACATTCTTACCTGCCCTTGTGATGGTCAAACTTCTTGACACCTGAGATCAACTGAAGTGGCATTTTGGCTATTTTCTCCCTATCTCTCAGGGCCGTGTTCTTGTTTTGGTGACTTGTCACTAACTCCACAGGATAAGGGTTGGTGTGGGACTTTGCTTGCCCTTGTGAGAATGCTTGCTGGAGGGGAATGGTGGGAAGCCTGTCCTATCAGGCTAAGTGACAGGCCAATCTGTGGTCACCCATTTGCCCTGACTGTGAGGATGTCTAGAGCGATTATAGCTTCACACACTTATCCACGCAAAGAAACACCCGCACCCTCATTCACATAAAGTGGCACATATTCTTAAGATCTGATGTACATGAAAGGAAATACTTTGAATAATAACAAAATGATCCGCAAAGATTAGAAGGCTTAATAATCTTTAGCCTAATCAACTGTTTGCAGAAGGAGTTCAACTGAGAAGCTGTCCTGAAAATGAAACTTCTGGACTATTAAAATACAAAATTCTACACGAATTACCAGCAACCTCAGATTGGTGACCTATGAACCATCATAGATTCTACAGATGTCCCCACATAAATGAATCTTTTTTTCTTTACTTTTTTTCTTGACCTTTTTATTCACTTTGATCCTTTCAGGTGTTCTGCATTTCATGTTTCTGTTGCCCTTTCTTTCTCCCAAACCTATGAATACATACATTTTGATTTCTTCTCATGTCCATCTTTCCCTTATACTCTAGTCCCTATCTCTCCCACAATGTCATTGTCCCATTCACCAAGAAATCTTTCCATCATTCACCTCTTTTTTCTGTGACTTTATTTTCAGTATGTTCCCCTTATCCTCACATTTCTTCCACTGCCTACATCGTTTCCTCCCAGGGTCAGAAGGGATAAAGGTTCTACGTGAACAATGAACTCACACACAGTGTAGTGGGAAAACGTCCTATCCCCAGCAAGAAACACCCCCTTCTTAAAATATTAATGGACATGGATGACGGCAGATGGCGTTATTTTGAATTTGCAAGCACCTAGTTGTGTGTACTTGTGCACATGTCAAGAGGAAATTGACATGGAAATAAGATAGATGATCCAAAAAATTGATCAAGATGGAAGAAAAGAACAACAGCTTATCAAATGGCTATATTTTGGCTCCTGAGATCATCTCTGCAATCTCTTTCAAATGATAGGTGAAAAAAAGAACATACTACTCTCTATTTATCAACTCCTGCAAGCTGGAAAAATGTCCATAAGAACATTAGCACTACAAACCCTTGTCCGCAGTCTCACTACACTGAGATAGAGCTGGTAGGCTGTGACAATGGTTTGGTTTGGTTTGGTTATGAATCTAAGGGATGCTGACAAAGGGCCAATCATCAGCACAATCCAAGACTTGGCCTTGGTTACCTATAGAGTTGTGTCTGAATGTGTAAAGGCTGGACAGGATGGAGTTCTGGGCATGTGTCCAAGTGTGGGAGTTAGGAGAGGCAACCCAAACACAACCTAAACTTTGTGTCATATGACAAGTTGGTAAAGAAAATTAAAAAAAATGTAGAATCCACACTTATCAAAAGTAATGACAGGGGTAATCAGACTTACATGTTGTGGAGGACACACCAGCCACAGTGAGGATCTCCTGACCCAAGGCATTCACTGCATGTTGAGTACTGACCACAGGCCTCCACTGGCACTCTTGACAGCTGCAGAAAGATATAAAATGAGGTTAAAATTAAATTCATAATTTAAAGCTTACCGCTATGAATTTCGGATGGTGTGAAAATCTAAAAATATCTGGCCAAAAACCAAGAGACAGATAGAGAACACATATCACAGATATGCAATATCACAAATATTTTGATCATTTGTCTTGACAGAAATCTTTATGCACTGAACCTGAAGCCTGCTTGATTCAAGGGTTGGGTGTACCATTTTGAAAAGAAACGGTGGAATAAATGCTCTACAATGCACTGCTTCAGTTACATGATACTTTCCAAAATTTTGTCTAGTTAAAAAAATTCAATTTCTTAAACAATTCTGCAATTAAAGTAGATATTATTTGAGAACACCTAAATACTTATACATAACTTCAAAAGAGTAAAGATAAGTCCCAGATCTGCTAATTCATTTTAAAGAGATTTAGAGATAATGACACTGTACATTATTTTATACAATTTGTAAGACTAGTTAATAAACTGCACTTTCTAATTGAACTGATGTAGCCAACAGAGCAAATTAATTAAACAAAAAAATTAAATAAAGCATAGCCATATCTAGACCAAGCATACCACAGATTTTTATAAATCATTTTGTGTGATGGTAAATTTTCTAAACATGTTAGAGCTTGACGTTTTTTCAACATTCTGAAATCCAACTACTTCATGAGGGGGGAAAAGGTGGCCTCCAGGGACCAGGAGTCCATCTATGATGATATATAGCCCTGCCAATTCAAACTGGCATTGACTGGCACTGATTGGCGTGGGCCTCAAATGACCAAGCACAAGGGGCAAAACTGAGGTCTATCTCAGCTGTCTCTCTACTCTTGTCACCATGGCAACAGCATGGCACAATGATAAGTTCTGCTGGCACTTTTGATTAATGAGCCGTCACTGGTGAATGACAACTGCCATTCATGGAACTCTAGCATAAAGAGATGACATCACTGTTCAGAGATTGTTCATGAGATCAAGAAAACAGTGGGTGAATATATATTTTTTAAATATATATATATATATTTTTTTTTATCAAGGTGTTTATATAAATGTAGTGTTTTTCATAAAATTAATACCTGTTCATGAAAAGAAAAATTTACTGAAAACATTTTAATCAAAATTTTAAAAAGCAAAGCAAAAGGATTAATACAGAATGTCAACAAAAAACATTAATTCATTGTGTTCCCCCAAAAGGTCACCAACATAATAAGCGTATATGTTCTTGGTGCAGGTGAACAAACTACAATACGTTTTAAGGATCTAATTATTCAGCATTCATTTAATAAATGTTAAGTAGTAAAACACACATTTGCTGCTCATTTCAATCACTAGATCCATGCTTAAGCATACAAAAAGGACCATAATTAAGGCATGTGGTGTAGGGCATGACAGAACATAACAAGAGATCACATATGCTATTGCCTGCTGGTATCCCCACAGCCCAGCCTGGCACCAATAGCGGTGTACACTGTTGGACTTTCACAGTACAATTCTGCCTGTTAGTATCTCATTCAAATAACCAGATCAAGTCAGTTTTGCACACAGTCATGGCAGAAGCTATATTTCAGCACAAGAACACGTGTCTCCAAATGGCACACAGATCTACATATTTCATATATTCTAAGAACATTGAAAACAAAACACTACATCAGTCCTTCTCTTAACTTTTGAGATCCCTGCTTCCTCTGTGTACCCCAGCGAGGGCTATAAATAGCATCTTCAGACAGTGTTTATATACACATACACACACACACACACACACACACACACACACACTACAGATTCTCACACAGCTGAATAAATTCACAGGAGGCATATCTGCGTGTCAAAGTCAAGAGGAATCGTGCATGCTATTACAGATTAGAGACAATGCAGGTGCATCAGTGTGTTAAGCTTTTGTGTATGCGTTGGGGAAAAAATAGCAAGTATCTTTTGCCCTCTGTACTGTGTAGAGGCATATTTGCATTACGTAGATAAAGGGAATGAGTTTGAGATGGAATCGGAGATTGTGGAGCAATGTTGTGCGCACATGATCAAATTCAACACTGATCCACATTGCACAACAAATTCCACATGGTAGATTTAATCATTTTCTGTCTGTCTCCCTCTGGCCTGTTCCTCCCAACATCTACCACTACCAGCTAATTAACCTCTTAGTCACTAAAAGAAAAAGTTGAGTCTATGGAGGCATTTCAGAGCCTTATCATGAATGTATGAAACACCAATTTCACTATAATTGTGCTTGTGTGCAATGATGTCATCTACAGTCAATGCACACATAAAAAAACAGATTTAGATTTTAGATGGAAGGGATCTCCTGATAAATATCAAAGTCTGAAATGCTTGCAACTGTGGAGAGAGTTATGGCAACAGATAAAGCAAAACAAGCAAAGATACACCCCAAATTCTGGAACCGGCAAAGCTGATGAATACCAATAGCTGTTCTCTGTTCCAGAGCACAGATCCCAATATTCATTTGTCCTGTGCGTCTGTCTGTCTGTCCGTTTGAGTCCCTCAGATGCTGTGAGGTGTGGAAGTTCATATATTCATCATCTCTCTAGAGATTTCGTTCTCTATCCAGCACACGCACACACTTTAACAGGCAACACTTTTGTCTCCTCTTTCATCACAAATTGAGGGATTTGGTGGCTAAACGACCCAATGCACCTCTTGTCCCCCTCATCTCGATATCAAATTCATTTCATGCTCTCTTCTTCTCTGGCTTTGCCTGCTAGGACACCATTACAGCTCACTGTCTCTTCAATATGACTGCACTATCATATCAGCAGGGATAAATACAAAGGATGGGGAGCATGGCATTTATAATTCCCCCCTGTTACAGGTGAGTAAATGACAGCCATTACACCCAGCACTTTCCTGCCTTCACAATAGGTAGAGATGGAGGCTGCTGAATATAATTGGGCTTTTAAAAGAGGCAGAAATCACAGAGGTACTCGATGCCTTAATGTGTGGGAAGAAAGATGAAGATACTCGATCATTTGCTGTGGCGGCACAATGGAATCAAATTATATATTCTTTTTGCATATGTGCATGCAAAACATATGAAGTATGTTGAAATATCCATTTAAAGAACTTCATCAAAGCTCATGATAAAGTCTGATTTGGTAGCTTTTCTCAGTCGTTTCTGTATGGCTATCCTTTCACTTGCAAAATGCCCGGGGCAATCAAGTCAAGAAAAGTGATCATTTACTAAATCTCCTAAATATCTAGTTATTATTAAGTAATTCCTCCACCTCATCTCTTTTCCTCTCATTTATCTACTCTTTTCCTCCCTCCCACTGCTTGTAATTAAGCAGAAATTCCACCTGCAGCCAAACAAAACTACTCCAAATGCCCAGAGAGGGGGGAATTACAGTAGAATGATATTACAATCCCAATTTACAGCCTGTGGGGAACACTGAACACCTCTGATATCTTCTACCCTGAGGAAAAGTTCAGCTTCTCTCTCCTTCCCTGGAGTGAGTTTGCTCATTGGTTCATTATAATGTTGTCATTCCAGATTAACTATTGACCAGAATGCAAGAGGTAGGGAGAATAGAAAATTTCAATTAATTTCAATAATGTTTAACTATTTTGCTTGTAAGTACTTTGATAATGACTAACACAATTTCTCTCACCTTGACACCGGCAATGTTTATCAATGATAAAACACCAACCCACTCATGAAAAAAATAGAGCATTGGCTATTATCGTCACTTATTCATTAAATGGACGCTTCTTTCCTTTACTGTCTGATATCTCATCCTGCACTCCACTTGGATGGAGAAGAGAATGACGTGATTGTCAAATGAAGCAGGGAACACGTCAACTACTTAATGCTTCATCTCAGCTGATGCGCCACTCAATCAGTCAACCACCAACTGACGGTATTACATCACAAACATGGTTAACAGAGCAGACCGGTGGCTGCAAGTGTAATATTGTTTTCATTTGACATTCCTGAGGTTAAATGACGGAACCATCCATTCCACTGTCGGACTTGTCAGTGCAAGACAAATGACTTGGAAATAATCAATCATTTTCACTTATTATTCTATTCCAAAGAGGGTAAGCCTTGCATAAACAAATACAAAAAAAAGAAAAAGAAAAAAGCCACAGTTGGGGAAGTTTGCCTATTTATTTATTTGAGCGGTAAATTGATATATTTTTTCCATGCAATTATTATGTCTGCGCTTACCAAATCAGCAGCAAAAAACCTGAAGGCTGTTGAGCTTGGCATTCATCATATATTAGAACTTGTCCTCGTATCATGCTAAACTTGTCCTATTTTAATGTCAGCCTTCAGTTCAAGAACCATGCTGAGTACATGATTTTGAAGATACCCTGCTGGCAGAATACACAGTGTGGACACAGTGTCTGATTCTACACAGCCTGCATCATCTAGCTCAGGGGCACAGTCTGGATTAAAAAAAGACCTGATTCACACAGGGTGGAGTCGAGCTTGGACCAGTAGAAAACGGATGCTGAATATTAATGGAATGACATCTTTTGTGACATACATGTTGGTTATACACAGTAATGAGCTTATAGGAAATGTGCACAATATTGACAAATAATGCAAGAGTAGTGCAGAGGGGTGGAAATCGAAAGCTTCAAAAGCAACTGTATAACTGTACATTACACACCTTCATAACTTTAAGCCACTTACACTCGGGTTTGAAAGCCAGACTCTTAAAGAGGTGGTAAGACGATTCAAACTGATAAAAAATAAAGGACGCAAATATTAATCGCCTTGGCTGACAAGTGGTAATATGATACTTTCAGAAATTCGCTTGTCACCACAGTTGCAGACATATTCAATAATTTACGCATACAGATCTACATTTGCCACACTGAATATAAATTATTTAGCAAAATGAATTTGCCATTTGCAGTACTTTCCAGCAACAGTTTATGTGCCATATGTAAAAGTCTTAACACATCTCGAAGAATTTAACTCAGCATTGTGGATATGTTGTAACCAGCTGGAAAAGTCCAACCACAGACTCACTGAACAGGGTCTTACACAATTAGTTCATGGACTACTTCAGGGGAATGATAGGGCTTTCTGAACACCAAAAGACGAATTGGAAAACTAAGACACTCACACCATGCTCAATAGTTCCAAAATACCTTGAAAACACATTAAGTCTCTGCACATTAAGCATCTAAAGAATAGTCACAGCTTTAAAAAATCATATTAATCTGAATAACCTTTTTCTAATCCAACTAAAAATTAGCTGGTTTTGTTGCCCATGTCAAAATGCTACTCAAACATTTTTTTAATGTAGTGCATTGTTAATGATGTTGGTTATTTATGTATATGAATATTCCAGTACCCATGCTTGGTAAAATCTTTGTTGACTATTAATAAATCAAGACCTGATCACCAACTGTTCGTACCAACTTGAAATTGAATATGTCTATAATACCTACTGAAATGTAGTTATTGGATTTTGCCCTTACTGCTTTTACAGATGAGGAAATGATTCCACTGACATCCAACTTCTTCCTCTGGTCAAATGTGGTCAACGCAAGAGCCCGTGTTAATATGACAGCAACACAGTGGCATACAACTGTGCCAGCTCATATTAACAGCGGGATTGGCCGGTTCTTGTCACTCAATGTGCAACCCCTGCATCCTTAATCACTGCCTATTTTATTATATGACTGCCCTCTTTATAGCTGAGCATTTATTTAATCCACTAAGAACATGACCTAGGTGTTCGAGAGAATTTGAGGCACAGAAAATATCTCATTAGAGAATAACCAATCTCTGGATTAATGAGAAGGCAGGAATAAAAGATCACTTTGTTAAAAGAAAAATTGGGGGATGGTGTATAGTTAATAAAAGAGATAGTATATAGTCAAAGAGGGTTAATGGACAAAGATAGAAAGAAGAATCAGGTAAAACAAACACAAAGAGGACTGGTCACATGATAGAAGAAAAATGAAAGACAAAGACAAAGAAGCTGGAAATATTACTGAAAAGGAAATTAATCAATATACTTTTTCTGCCATACAGTAAGGGGAGTTTGTATTATTGTTTCATTTACTCTCCAACACACCACACAGTTTAACAAATTTTATAACCAAATTCAAATGTAGCTGTTCAGACTTTGATTGAAAATGGGTTTGTTAACAATCTGTGCTATGAAGTACATAAGGAGATTAAATGATCTAGTATGGCCTAGGCAAAGGAAGCATTTCAAGGCTAGAACATGTGAGGAGCTGTATTGAACAACTATGTTCTTAGTCTCCTGTTGGGTAACAGGGCCCATAACAGCAAGTGGCCTTTCCCTGTTGACCAACTGAGGCAGCTTTAATAGCGTTCACCAGCACCGGGAATTGGGAATGTGCATGTGTGTGCTGGTAGTCCCTTTAAACTAGTCCAATGACTTGGCAAGTAGAGCTCCACTCTCTACAAATGCTTGCAAAGATGGCTATCACATGCAAAAACCTCATACTCATTTACAGTTTTTTTTAAACCTCACAATCATGGTGAGGTTAAAAAAAAGCAAGTGCAGGAAATTCCAAGTGACATTTATAAGACACTGATCACTGGCACTGGTAGGACCCAAAGCAGTATTAGGACCAAAGCAATTTAATACCTGGCATTCAGGGAATTTCTAATGTGGGCAATTTATTTATTTATTCAACTAGTATTTCAGCCAGAGTAGTTTCTTTGTTGGAATAATTAAAAAGTGCTTTTCTGTGTGATTTCTTTCTTTACTTTTCTAGTATACTTTTGGAACAGACACTTTGATAAAATGTTTGTGTTTTGTGGGTACATTAAATGTTTTCTATATTTATGTGCAGTTCTTAATTGTTTATTCTAATTAGTTAGTAGAGGTCAACTTGTAACTTGTGCTAAAAGATTAATTACTATCAAAAGCTCATGCACAAAAGTTAATGTGGTTCTTAGAATATGTCCAATGTAATCATCATAGAAATACATTTTTAATGAAGCTGAATTTGTTGCATAGTGTTTGGTAGTAAAAAAGACAAAGATATCTTACAGAGCAGCAATCAAATTATTTTCAACAATTAATGTTTTATTCTGAAGCATCTTTTATAGCCCAATTATATGCACAACAGTCTCAAAAAGAGAGGGAAAAGACTAATTCTCCTATTTGTGTTGAAAAGTTCTGCTCAACAGTTAAGTAACTGGATGCTATTGCAAACAGAATCCTAAATATCCTCATTCTGAATGCTGATATTTTTCCTAAAATTCCATGTAATCCAAGGTGTTAAAAGAGTGTAAATCTGTACAAGCCAGCATGCACACATCAGTGGACAAAAAAAAGACACTCATATATATATATATATATATATATGTTTGCGTGTGTGTCTTACCTGGGTCTCAGACATGACATAGAGGTAGTGGTGGTCTGAGGAAAAGGCCATGTCTCTCAAAATTGGTCCATTCTCCACAGCTTGCACAGTCTCATACTGAAGAGCACGTGAAAATCCATCTACGCGTATCTAAAAAGGAAGGACATAAAAAATAATTTGCAATCACTTTTGAACCACTATTGCCGAATAAGTACAAAAAACATCACATTATTGTCCCTTTGCAAAGAAAACCCAGCAATTCCTATTTTATCTTAATATATTCACATCCGTCACACACTGTAACTCAGTCACATGTTACTGCACTTACACTATGAATTCATAGCAAAAAAAAATCTCACACGACACAAAATGTGATGATAAGAACTTTGAGGTGGGAAGGAGCTTTCTTAAAAAAATGTTGAGTACTGGAAAGTAAGAGGCCATTTATGACAGCAGTGTGGGAAAACTAGAACTGAGGAATCTCTCAACAATTTCTAATGTACGTAATTAGTACACTGTGTACTGTTTCAGTACTATCCGATGTATGGTAGCTTTTAGGAGATGTTCCAAAGAACCACATCTTTCTTGATCCCACTGGAGCGATCATATCTATAAGGCATCGGGGCAAATGGTTCGGTCTATAGGTCCCGGAGTGAGTTTACCCAGCAGAAAGTGCAGTAGAAAGTCCCATACAACCTTGTTGATGTGATGAAAGTTGTTTGTGCTGTACCAGAACACCTGCCTACATGGTTTCACACAGACACACATATACACAGGATATGTTGCTTACTAAATCTGATCCTGAGGCTCTTATTTCCTACAAGCATTGTTCTGACACATTCCCATCCTGGCAAAACCCAGTAGAGTATATGTTCAAACACACATCTTTATGGATTTGTTGACAGGTGTGAAGCTAGTCTTGTTAAAGTTCTGATGACTCTTGGTATTTCTTTTTGCTCTTCGGCACTTAGGTGTTCACAGGTAACATGCCCAAACAGAAGATAATTGGACATGGAGCAGATGGTAGAGCAAACAGGTGAGTCATTTCATGATTAATTAGAATAAATTTGAGACAACAAACTGTGATCTCTATGTCAGCATTTCATAAAAAATCTGGGCTGATGCTCTGTAAGCCAAAGTGTCTGAGGGCACAAACCTTAACTGGGAAAACTGAGAACAGAGCGGTCTTTTAGGAAATAGATGAGCCTAAGAATGGTGATCTCAGTCAGATGGAATAGTCAAATTAATATAATTTCAATAAAGAATGGTTATTGACACTATAGGTGTGATGGGATAGATGTTATTGTTTAAATCTTTTTTTAATTTCCACCTTCAAATGAGAATGCTGAATGCTTTCTTTCTGAAACATTATATGCATTACATTTATATTTACATAAAAAATATTCAGTGGAACTTTTCTTTGTATTAGCTTGGACAATCAACTATTGTATTGCTAGCATAGAAAATCCAACTATACATGGATAAGTTTGGATAATGCCTTTTCCTGCTGTTCCCTTAGATATCGTGTTTCATAACATGATGTTTCTCTAATAGCAGGCACAGTATTTTAACCTGGGTTCACCCTCGTTCCCCTGCTTGTTTGTTTCTCATTCATTCATTCTCTTGCTCTGTCTCCTGCTTGGCATGTGTAGTAACCTTGATCTAAAAAAGCCTTGAGTTCTCTTTTATCAAAGCCAGAAACACTTCCACTGGGAGCTATTGTATGATCTGGGGGTCAGTTGCAAAGAAAAGAACAGAAGGCAAATAGGAAAGAGAAAAACGAGAAGCAGGTCAGAAGAAAGGAACTTTCACACGAGTCAGGGCTTGAATCACCAGATGCAGTTATATAATCTGCCCTATTGGGGAAGTTCATTTTAGGTGCTGTGTGAACTGCTTATAACACACCATACTGAATATGTACATTAAATATACAATTTGTGTAGCATCTCAACTTTTGTGCATATGACAAAATTTGGCATCAGCTGTTGGTTAAAGTTTAAGGGCTGACAGTGGCTGATTATAGACCTTTATTGTGTTGGGACAGATCCACAGTCACAAGGGAGCAGACCGGCTTCAAGGGGAAGCTCCTGTATATTATCTCACGATCTGACCACCAACAAAACAAATAGGCCACCGGGGAACACACAGCATGTCCACAAGCATGCAGTGGCATGGAGGGGAACACACATGGGTGAATGACAGATTTAAAATTTGATGGTCTACTTTGCAAAATAATGGATTAATGGATTTTTTTGTTCTTACCAGATCCACAAACTGAAAAAATAAATACATCTGGGTCACAATTTGGTGATATCTGTTTTTTTATCAACACTCCCCAATATGAAAACTAAAGGAGCTTGATATAGTCAAACATGTTAAGTATACAAAGAAAGACCAAATAGAATAATAACAAAAAACAATTCAAAAGTTGGACACAAAGACTTATGGTATCTCAGTTTGCAGAAAAAAAAAAAACACATTGTCTGTAATATGCTAATCCCACACACATCATCGGAAGCAGAAATTATTCTAATTTCTCATCAGCCTAAAATCATTAAGGCAGCTACATGGGTGCTAGTCAATATTATCTGATTCCTTTTCAACAGTAATAAAGTGGATTAGCTGCTCTATGCTAAATGGATTACAATGCTAATCTCTGCTATCACATTAGCACTACACAATAGACATTCAGTGCCAGACAGACTTCATTTTTCCTCTGAGTAGTGAGGAGGTGCGACATGCACAGACCCCCACATTTAAATGAACACATATAAATGAGTGTGTTCACACATGTATTTGCACATATAGAATCACTGGCAAGTCACTGTCTCATTCACAAGTGCACACACACAGCCTGTCTGTCTCGAGATGCTCCTATGCTAATGAGGAACTTTATGGCATGTGCATCTTTGACTCAGAGCACGTTTCAGACAAATGTGTGTGGTAAATATTTCCTTGGTTCCAATCTGTATTCAAATCTATCGATACAACAAATGCACACAATATCGCAGTTCATACTGGGCATTGCCCCCCACAAAAGAACAGATTTAGCCATGAATTGCATCCCCCTTGTGGGAAAGAAAGGTTATTACAGGTAATTTGGGTCACCTAACAGAGACAAAAAGAGTGTCCTCTGGAATAAAAATGCACAAAAGAATCAACAAAAAACAAACAGCAAAAGTACATTTTTCTGAGACTTTTCAGAAAACGTTCTCAATAATATGAAACACAATTAGTTTTGATGCATATATCTAGTACCCACTGACACAGTTATGAATTGAAACACAGATTTATTATAGTACAGAAATAAAGAAATCGAACCCTGTGTGCATGTTAACTGCCTAAAACATATCAATGAAAAATACTGTTCCCAGAGTAACTCTCTCCCTCTCTCCAGGGGGCTAACAGCTAGTCGAAGGTGTGATACAGACAGGAAAGCTATTCCAGTGTGAAAACCACAGGACTATCCTCACTCCGTTTGCTCATATTGGCAGTGTACACCATGAAGGCATATGAAACGTATTGCACATCCTGATTCTGCACAAAGTCTTATTTGCTGCTGGTTAAAGTGCAACAGCCCACCATGTTTTCATAGATATGGTATAATGTTCCAGAGAACTATGAACTCTCTTATTCAAGTTAAATTGTCCAACTAAATTGATTAGACAACTGTATCAAATTACATTCAAAGGAGCAGAAATCTTCATTTTAAGTAAATTAAAAATGCCCCTTTCAGTACTTCTACTTGCAGACTGCTGAGCTCGTATTGATTTTGGATAATCTCTGTGAAGTAGACAGTTATTGTGTAGTAACTACTTAAAATTGGCTGATGAAATGGATCGTATCTAATTCAAGGATGAACCTTGGTGATCCTCATGAGACCGAAGTACTACTGTAGTAGTGTCAGCGCAGAACCTACTGAATAAACAGGATGGAAGTGGGACTTTGTCCTGATTGATTATAGGATCTATACAGGAGGTGATACACTCATTTCTATCTATGGAGAAAGTAGATAAATTAGTTACCACAATGTATTTTTTAAATTTCTCCCACTGAGGGAGGGACAAAGCACCTGTTGAAAACCTGAATTGAATATAGATGTAAAAAAGCTGCGGGGGATAAAGCTTTGAATCACTCAGCGAGGATGGTGAACAACATTGCAAAACTCTGTCCCTGCCTGGCATGACAAGGATTCTGAAGCGGCAAAAGGAAAGCTTGTCACACAGAGTTGCAGTCTGTTAAGCATGGCACACACACTAATACACCATGGCTGTAACACACACCATGACCAAAACGCAGAAAGAAGAAGCCAAAATAAGCTGCTGACTAAAGCACCACTATGGTGTGACATGGGCCATGAAACCACAGTGAGGTGAGTAGGCTGGAGCAGAATGTCATCTAAAGCGACCGAGCATGCTGGGAAACTTAAATTTGTGTGAGAAATTCCACCAATGCTCTCGTCTCTGATCAGGACAAAGCCAAATGGTAAAATGCCAAATGTTGATTAATAAACTTGTTGATGTTATTTTCCAGACCTCAAACTTTAACATGATTAAATATCAAACAATTTATGTTGTGGATTTCATAGCTTCAGGCCAAAAGACATTGTAACACGATCTGTCACACTCTGCTAAGGTTTCTACCCTCTTTCAACAATAGCAAACTACTCAACCATGCAAAGCAAAAAGGGCGACAGCCAGAAAAGCAGAAGCGAAAGAGGAGCATTTCCTGTAAACGACACAGGCAGAAAAGTAACAATGTATTGTAACTAAATAATGGTAATTTGTCTCTCCACACATTGTACTTATACAGACAGCGATACAATGGTGGCTGTCTGATTATCCAAATCTGTCCAGCTCACTAGTATTTCACTAACATATGGTAGACAGTGAAGAGAAAGGTTTGAAAGCAGAATGGCTTCATCTTGTGGTGTCATTAAAGCCAGAATTAAACCTCCACCTCTGCAATCAGAGCCTTAATATACATTTTCAGACAAGACAGACTGCTGCAAGACTAGAGTAGGAGTATAGATGATTTGACATTAATCTGAAGGTATTAACAAGGATCTAGTACATAATTGGTGGATGCCAGACAGTCTTGTTTCATCGCTGGAATAACCAGTTGCATATGATATGCATTTTATTGCCAACCACATAATCAAAAGACAGACAAAATATTTTCTTTTGTTACATAAAGGGACTGGGCAGGAAGAAGACTCTACATTACTACATTTTCTGAAACAAGTACTACACAGGACATATGAAGAAGCAGTTCCATGGTGTGTCTCCATGTATAATGTATATATTGTAACATATTTGACATTTAATGACAAGCTCTAATGGAGACATCTTCCAGTCATCTAAGACTAAACAATGAGTCAGTGCTTTAATGCTTTCCTTTATGGAAGTAAAATATTCATTCCGCTCATTACAGGCACTTTTAAGACCTCATCTTTCCTTCCGTCTTTCCTTTAGACTCAACTCTTTTCTCTACAGGAGGGATGAGTGGGCAAAAAAACCCACGGAGTGGAACTGAACTCATTCTATGCTTTAATTCACCATTCTCTGTTTTATGCTTGCAATTAGGCATATCTTCTACACAGCAGGATTTTAATTAACGTCTTTCCCCTGATGTGTGCACTGTGAGGGAAGGGGCTTTGTTGGTGCAAATCAAGAAAATGGTATTGTTAGTAGGGAAGTAACTACAGAGATGTGCATTGCCAGTGTTGAGGTTATGCAGCCATGACCTCATCAATGGACTGCCTGCTGAGTTTGGTTTTACTAAGGTTAATCTTCTTTATTTTCAGTAAGATCGGGAATAAGAGACTAAAATTATTCACTTTTAAAAATTCATATTCAAAAGTTTTGTGATAATGACAAGTAAAATTAATAAACTGAATTACAGTACTCCAAATATTAAAGCAGACTATTTAGGTATTGACCATACAATCAAGTTTATAATCTATGGTCAATCTCAAAATCTGATCATTCCAATTAAACTTTTAGGATCCCTTTTCTTCATAACATTGACATTATAAGGTAACCAAAGAGGTTATAAACTTCAGCTACAGGAGAAATTCTGGCTCAGTGACTGACCATTGTGGCATTAAAGTTTGGTACCTGTCAGCCTGCAGGTCCAAGTAGCCTACTAATCAAATCTTATCCCCCTGCTGAGAGATAAGGAGAAAAAGCAAGAAAAGAGGAGAAGAGAAGGACAAGAATGTTATTGTTAAAGATTATGGTGTTCAGCATGAAAGGGGACAAGTGTCTGGAGGCTTCCAAGCTCATTTCTCCTACTGCTGCCCTCTCCTCATTCAATCTCCCCTATGGCTTCCAAGGGTGAGTGACAGGTCTCCTGCTATCATTGCCTTCACTGCAGAACTGCCTTAGAGCACTGTGACCAAGCAGGGGGTCCACAGCTCAGCTTTTGTTACTCATTTACCTCTCAAAACAGTGGCTTCGCTCTTTTTCAGTTTCAGTCCTTTAATCTCACTTTCTCCGTCCTCTTAAATCGTCTAAAATAGCCGCAGGGTCGTGGCCACAAGTAACTGCCCCCCTCAGTTTATCTTATTTACCCCTTTTTCTGCTCCAAATGTTTTTACCCCATCTTGTGCTGTTAGTTAGTGGTTCTCCTATTGCAACTGGAATAGCATGTTAAACCTTTTATCTAGTTTTCAGATATTTCGATTTGAAGCCTAAAAAACCTTCATACTTTCTCCAGTTAAATACAACCAGATTTTAGCAGCTTTAAAAACTTTTGTCTATTTCATTCCCCTTGTGAAGTCTGTATTATTTGAATATCGTGATTTTTTCAGAATCTACAAAAAATTTGGCCTTGTGCTTCCTTTGTAGATATGCCAAAATGTGGGATCAAATGGGACTGTTTCCCCTATTTCTGTTTTGCTTCATTATTTGGCCCAGTTATTTTCAGTGTTCAGGTGCATTTGGTTCTGTTACTGTCTCATTAGAGTAACAGAACAGCGTTTGAGGAAATACGCACATTTTCTGATGGGCTACAGGTAGTGCAGAAATACCTGGTTTGACAAAAGCAAAAAAAAAGAAAACTAAAAACATGCACATTTATCTGTTCAATTATCTTCTCAGCTGTTTTTTCCATTGTTACCCCACATTCTGAATGGATGAAAACCGTAGTTTCTTTACTGGCGGCTGTTACTGGTTGGACCATAAGTACCCTGCTGAAGCCACAGCATAATTTGATGGTGATATTACCACCTGTGTCTCTATTAGTTGTGCAACCCGGTGTCAGTGCACCCCATTATAGTGTGTGACCAGAGGCCACTATGTGAGAGCAAAAAGGCCTTTGGAGCTTCAATATTAATAAAGTCCACATGTTCTCAAAAAATAATGAGGGCAACAAATCAGACAAGGTTTTTCCGGTGACACTTCAGGGTTTTATGTTGGTTGTTGCTATAGTGTCGGGAAGAGAACACATTTGTGTTGAATTTGATTTCATCAAGTTATCTTAATATATATATTTTTAAATTAGAAACTGTATCTCACAACTTTAAAAAAAGAAACAAATCAGCACATTTAAGGCTGAAGATGGTAGAAGAAAAAATTTGATTATACGGCATGAAGAGGATGAAAGAACTCAAATATATACATATATACGGTTAATTCCCAACATCCGATAAGTACCAACATTGGCTAAAACTAAGATTTCTTTTGTTTCTAAGACACCCAATACGATTGGTATTTATAGTATTCCAGCTTTTTGAATGCAAGGTCTGTGTTTTGTGTTTATGTGATGAGAGGGTTTGTGTGCTCTGTTCATCTTTTCAAGGAGGTTGAACATATGGTAGAGGCAAAGGAAATTAACTGACCAAGGAGAGGTTGATGAAAAATATATGTATACTTTATGATTGCCTGTTCTACAAGGTTACACATTTCACCGAGTTGTTTTACAGTACAATATTATGACTGTGCTGTCTAAAATACTGAAGTGGTACTAAAACAGCTTAAACTTACCGGCATATAAACTTAACAGGACATCATTCACCACTGTCTGAAGGTACCGATGACTGTATTCTTTAATATCAATTTTACTTAAGTCATGCTGTCAGTGTTGTTTTGTTAAAGTCAGCAGGGTCTTTATGTCTGCCATGCCGCCAACAGAAATCTATCTCCTTAAATATCTTCCTATTTCCATTTTTCATTGATTATATTTCTTGTTAGATCTCAAGAGACATCTCTGACACATCTTGGATATTGGCACTCAAAAGGGCTCTTGGTAAAGGGTTAGGGTTCGGTCTATTTGAGTTCTTAAGTCATTTGATCTATCACATCTTCCCTCTTAAAAGTCAATTGTCAATTTATCCAACCATTGAGAAACAAATATTGGAGGACCCCCTTGGAGGACAAACTTTAGATCAACTTTACATGTGAGAAGTATGGAATTCTCTACAGGGACCTCAGATGAATATGAGCCGCTCAGATAAGGACGGGTGAAAGATTTGATCTGCATTCATAGGATCACCAACAAACATCCTCACTGTGACCTGTATTCATTCCTATGCAAGGTACAGGCTCTGAAGTTTAATAGGACCACACTCCGCCTCCATAAAAGTTAATCAGCAGCATTGACTGGCTGGTGGAGAGGGGCAATGTCCTCTAAAAGATATCTTGGACTGATAACAGCCTAATGACAGGCTCTGATCAACTTCAACAAAGGTAATGGGATGGCTGTAGGAATTCTTTCTCATTCTTTAACCTAACCATGACAATTTGTGTTTCCTTTGATCATGTTTTCTTTGATCATTACTAGATTCAGTTTGCCTACCCAGTAAACTGAACTGACTTCAAGAAAGTGGTTTCCTCCTAAATAAAGCTGAATACATGTGGAAAATATATTTACATGACTCCAAGCAAAACTGTATAATTCTGTTCTTTGAGCAGACTGAAAATGTGGGAAATAAATAGTAGTAAAGATGTGACAGAAGCAGTAAGTGAGCGTGTGTGTATCCTAGTGTTGGTGCAGGTGTGTGAATAATAGATGGGTAGCTGAGAGCCAGACGATGTCTGAGAGCCGACATCACCCTGTATCCCGTTACCAAACACTGCCATTGGAATACCTCTGGAGACACAGAGACATACTCTTTTACACACATGCACACACACCTACACACATCTACACACACACACACACACACACACACACCTTCACTCTAAAGTTCTGCATCAAATATGTGAAGAGAGCCCTACACACATGCACACACACTGACAAATGCACCATGACCTTTCTGCACTTTGGAGCTCAATTTCTAAACACAACACATTCTCTGTTTTGGGTCAGGTGTAATCACTGAGTCAAGTAATAGGATCTTGGATAGGAATTTTAAGACTTATTGAAAAATGTGAACACATTCTTTGCCCTCAGAGAATTTCTTTTACTGGTGCAGTGATGACTGACAAGAATCAGGGTAGTAGATTGGAATATATTAAAGTTTTGGATCACTGACTGCAGTTTAGAACTGCACATACTCTTGAATTCATGAATTATCAATGGGCTTATGATTCAGACCTGTGCAGGTCTGCATGTGCATGCGTATTTGTACACCAGCACTTATACACGAAGCACTCATTGCCTATCGTTCACTTTTTATGTTGTGGTGATTTATGAGATTCATACAAAAGTTTCTAATTAAATAAGGAAGCACATCAGAAGCAATCCCTTAGAGATAAGAAGGTGCAAATTCAGGGGTTCTCTCCTTATTGTTTGCAGCAAACTGTGTCTGTGTGTACGTGCACGTTTGTTAGTGTACATGTTCCCTTGTTTTTAGCCCCAAGGGTGCTTCCTTTTCCTTTCTCATCTCTCCTCTTTGCCTTTATTCCTTTATTAAACAGACTGGCACACTCTCTGTATTATACCTGTTTTCCCACTGAAGTGAAAAATTGCATTGCTGGTCAAGCAGAGAGAGGGGGAGACAGAGAGGCAGAGAGCGAGAAAATGAAAAACAAGTAGGGTGAGGTGGACGGGGGAGCGAGGAAAACACTGCTATAAACCCTCAAGGCATGTGTTGATTCACCAACTGCTATAACAATGGAAACGGGAGGAAGGATGGTCAGAATGAGAAAGCAAGAAAACTAAAGGCCACTGAAGATGGCTCGGATACACTTCATGAAGCTCGAGTGGGCGATGGGTTATTTTACGTATCCACCATGAACAGAAAGCATGCAAGACAATACCGACATCATCCTACTTGTGCAATAAGAATACGGTCTGGATGTGAACTTTCTTATATTTAACTAAGTGGTTGGATAACAAGGATTAAACATTCAATTGCATTTCTTTGAGCGGGTTGAGGTATCATCTTTCAGTAAATCGTGAAAAAAAATTCTTAATCTATGAAGCACTTTGGCCGACCCCAGCCAATTTTAATTGTACTAAAACATTATCTGACTACATAAGCTGACAGCACAATGACAAGCTCAGAAGTGATATTCCCTTTAAAACCTAACATCAGGCTAGAATATCTGTTTTGTGGAACTAATTAAAAGTGATTATAGCAACACTGGAAAGAATCCCAGAGCCTAGCAATGCAATGATATATTTATTTAATTGGAAAGAGTCTGATGAGCATCACAATGGCAGAGTTTTCCAATTCTTAAGAGAAATACAGTGGAATACTGACCCAGTCTAATGTAAGAATCTTCTAGATAAACCATGAAATAATCGAATATGTCAAACCTTTTAAATGTATATATTTAGAACCACTATTATGACTAATGGAGAATACACGCGCCATAAAAGAGGGCCTTCAAAAGAAAAAGTTCAGGGGGATGATAAGACACACAGTATGTACTAAAAGAAACAGCTCCCATAAGCCACTTCTGTTATTTTCCTCCTCTCTCCATCTTATTTTCACTTCAAACATCCACTAGAGGCTAACACATTTATCATAACACATAACACAATTTCATTTTTATGTTTCCCCATGTGTGGCACAATACCTCAGCCTAAATTATATACAACATTCTAGAAAATATATCGTGGACCTACAACCCTGCTTTAACTGTAATATATAAAAAGGGATTTTGGGGTTTATGAGAAAACCAAGATGTATAACTGCAAGTGATGCTTATTATTCAGTGGTGTGGAAACTGGTTTGGGCTTTGCAAAATAACAAAATGCATTCCATGTATTTTGCTGTTAAGAAATCAAGGAGCAAAGAAAGTGATTTTTGACATGGCCATGTAGTCAGTTGGTAATCTATTTTTTATAATTACTTTACCATGTATTTCCCAGCTATACAATTTCCATTCCTCTGTGGGTGTTTCTCTTAAATTAGCTCTGATTTAGGGAGCAAATTAGTGTTTCACGCCCATACACTATGTGATAACAAAAAAGCAGTGTATTCAGCATAATTGAGGTTTCACAGTGGGAGTCAAATAACTTCCCCCAATAAATACACAAGTGTGTTGTTTCAGGGTGGTTGGTTATCTAATCACAAAGACAAGGGAACAAATAAAAGAGCAAGCAAGCATGTTTAAGTAAAAATTGTACCTTCAACAACTCTGTTTACACTTGTAAGCATGTGTGAATCTAAGGGCGATTACAGAGATAAACAGAAACAAGAGTATTAGCTTTTGTAATCTGGAATAATAAAAAAAAAACAGAGTGTCATGAAAGTCTCTGGCTGGAGATTTTGCAGAGTATACATATATTAACACACAATATTTACTATATCAAAACTAATGTGTCACAGAAGCACATTTATAGCTTGAGGATAATTTGGCTTAGCTAATCAGACAGATTCTAATTCATCCTATAACCGTGTTAATATTGTGGTTTATTTTCCTTTGAATTTTCTAGTCTCTTTTTTCATTCTGACTTTGTTTCTTCCGGTTCAGTCTCTACCTTCCAGCACTATCCAAATCTACGTCTTCCCCATCTTCCTCTTGTGCCTTTTTACTATGAAGTCCAATGCATGAAAAACCAGATCAACTATGTGTCAATGTCACGAAAAGAAAGCTTATATAAAAATAATAAAAGACACAAAGGATAAACTGAGAAGAACTGAGACACATCACTTGAAGAATGTCAGATAAAGAATAGCGTAAGCTGCACAAAAACTTGGCGACAGATAAAAGTTAATTCTTCCACTGGAAGAGACAGTATGAGAGAGGAATCTAAGAGGATATTTGGTGAATGGGCCCTGTCGGCTTGCATTGCAGAGAAATCCTCTTATACCTCAAAATTTCAATTAGGTGGAAAAGGGATTCAGCGTAGTGTGCTTCCATCATGCTGCACAGAAACTACAAGGTACATAAGGCAGAAATTGTCACAGCAGAGACAAGTCTCCAACATGTGCATTAAGATTCAAAGAGCGTGCACGCAAGAGGTGCTTCCCTTCAAAATGCCAAAATAATTCCAAGCAATAACCATACTAGACTTGATGCTACTTCAATGTTCAGTGAGCAGTGTTACAATTGACTTTTTTCCACTGATAGGTTCCAGCCATTCTGTCTCCTTTCTTTTGTTTTGTGCCACTGAATGTTTCATTAGATTTAAACACAAAACTGCCTGATAGGAGTTCACAAACTTAAACTTGCAATTTGATAAGACATTAAATGCCGGGAAATGATGAGTTAGCAGATACAATAAAAAGTCAATCTAAACCTAAATAAATCATCTAAATAATCAAGTCACATGCAAGTATCTTAAAAAATGGAAGCAGAAATCTTATCACAAAGTACTAGTAAAGTAAAGATAACCCAGAGTACATATTCTACAACGTCAACAGTATAATTGATTCCTACAGACTGCAGACACGCTCTGTACTTTGTTTATGACCACAGTACGACTCGTATGTCCAGTTTAATGGAAAGGTTCTGACATGGAAAACGTTGTGCTGATCCAGACATTCAAAGTCATTTGCTCCTGCAAATCCAGCCATACCATTTTGAGTAGTCTGATTAACAAATCACTCAAAACACAATAATCACAGGGCCTCTCTGGCTGAAGTAAAAATTGTCTTTTCTTACACAGTAAAGAATACTTTAATTAAATACTGAATTGTGCTTACTGAAAACACAATGGCCAAAAGACACAGAAGAGAGCAGAAACATTATGGGGTTATTGGAACATAATCGCAAATTTAGCCCATTAGGCTGTGATAAAACTTCAAAGTCTTGCCAAATGTAGGAAACAAAAACAGTCACACTAACTGGCAACAACTGTTGAACTAGAAATAACAGAAGAATATTTTTATCAAAGCCGTTCTACGATAAACATAAAAAACACACTGGCATTAATGTAATACCTAATCCTTGTGCTACATGTTGCTTAAGTGCTTCTTCTACTTCCAGCCAGATTTACCAAACCTGCCTGCCTGTGCTGCTAATCTTCCCCTATTTAGCCATCTAACAAACTACCGATCTTGAAGCCTCTGACTCCTTCCAAAAATCAAATATCAATCTCTTTTTTGCTTTTTCATCCTCGATATACTTTCTACTCCTTTTTCCCAAAACTCTATCCAGTCATTCTGTTCCCTCACCTTTTCCCTCCCTTTCCCCTATTCCCAGCATCCCAGCTGGCTTTCATCTTCCCCAGGTTAGATTACTGTAAAGCACTGTCTGTCTGCCAGCATTCCTGAAAGCTTTTCATCTCTGCTCTGATTCATCTGGGAGACAGAGACAGAATAGAAGAGAGGTTGAGGGTGATAATAGAGAATTGCAGAGGATGCTAGGAGAAACAGGGACAGAGAGATGGAGACAGAAGGCTTTTTTGTGTTGTGGCTGTGGATTTCAGAGCCTTTAGTGGTTAACCTGTGCTGCAATGGGCTGATGGGAAATTTCCCAGTTGGTCTCTTGGTTGTCTGTGAAACACCCACTCAGTATTGAGAGCACACCACACTGGGGATCCAGAAATATGTTCACATGGACACACGCTGGTTCCAGAAAGATGTCAAAATTATGTAAACACAAAATTGTAATTTCCACAATAGAGTGTAAATAAGAAAACCACAGAGAAGTTTCTAAAACTTCTAAAACTAGAGAAGGCACCAGTGAGGAGAACAAGACAGTAGGCCAAAACTTTTTCCCCTGAACTAACTCTTACCCACTCTGAACACCAAGAAATCCATAGTTCATTTAATTCATTCATCTTTTTTCATTTGCTCTAGCTGAAAATGCTCAATGATTTAACTAAATGAAGAACAGCAACACTGATTTCAATTAACTACACTGAATCTTTCTCAGTCTTGAGAGAAAGAACACATCAGAACAAATAATAGAAAATACTTTGTTCATCCCTCAAAGAAGGAAGTAAAAAGAAAAGAAGTGGTTGCATATTCTACGAAAAAAAGTGCCCTCGTGTGGGTGAGTGGGTGTGTGCATGTGTGCGCTCCTGCCCACATGGATGCACTGTGGGTTTACAAACAGACGTAAAGGTTTAATTGCAGAAGTCCCTCCAGCTGTTTATTGTTGTGCTTCAGTGTGTGCATATTTGCGTATTTACTGTATTTGTTTATGAACATGCTTAAGTGTGGTGTTGAGGATACATGGGAGAACTGGGTGTGGATTAGCATCAAGCTCTGCCTCCACCAGCCCCATCGTAGCTAAAATCAACATGCAAGAGTTATATTGCCAAGACAATTATGTTTACATCACTGTATGTGTCTTTTATGAAGTAAACATGAAAATAATCAATTTATTCCCTGTATTGCAGTTAGACTTTTGCATTACGCAGTGTGACAACTTTTCCTCATCCCTTTTTCCTCATCATAATTCAACACCGACACAACATCATATCCTCACTAAAAATCGTACTGCACTGTGTCTATCGCTTACGATGGGACAGCGTGATGATCCAGTACTCTGAACTATTAGGGGCACCCCTGCATGTGATATTTATGGACCTGACAGTGTTCTGGGCACACTCACAAAGCCTGCACCGCCGTCATCTACTTCTACAGCTGTATGTCTCTCTGAGGTGAATACAGAGTCATGCTGCAAAGATCTTCCAGTGCACCAGCTGAGTAGGCAAACTGACTTGAACCATGTTTTCTTGTTCACATTCTTTTTGTTTCTAATGAGTGTTCAGAATTACTGAAGTAACTCTGCTTAGATGGTAAAGCTTTAACAGTACATGTAGTAGTGATTGTGTATTTAATCAGCTGAATTACAAGTAGTTGACATTATGGTGTTTAAAGTACAATCAATAAATGCAATTAAGACCACAAAATACACCATGGTATTGCACTTTTTTGCACACAATGATTGTATGGTTATAGTGAAAAAGTATTATTGTCACCTTTGTCACCTCGATCAGCCTGCGTAAAATCAAGTCTTGAGGGAAATTAACATTTCCCTGTTTTCAGTCCTTTTTGCAAGCACTGCACAGCAAATGATACAGGGCTGCAGTGGCAGCTCTGTGTTATGTTTTTCTGCTGGTGAGCTCAAAATGTTGGAAATATAACATTCTAAATTGTAACAAATCAGTTAAAACTTTTCAGTAAGAAATGCCAAACTAATAACTCAATATATTGTCATATATTTAAATTGACAAGGTATATGCCTGTCAATCAGAGACAACTTCACAGTGTTTACATTTCTAGAAACAGCTTGAGGACAGCTGTGAGATTATAACATGCATGATCTAAAAGCCCGAGTTATTATATTCATGTATGTTCAAATATAACTAGTATTTTTTTCGTACTTCATGAATGTTTACAAATCTATTCAATGCATCATGTGATAAAATGCTAAAGCCCCCACAGTTGAAAACTTAATTAATGCCACATACTCCATCCAGTGAGCCAACTATCTGGAAACCCATCCCGTGGGTGTGCATATTCTTCACCATTTAAACTGTGGTGAGTTTCTAGTTATATTAAACATTCACATGTGTTAATTTAGGAGATGAGGGTTCCAAGAAGAGACTGCTAGAGGGATTAGCTTTCCTGTCCTGCCCCAGCTCTTTACCATTTTAATGAGGTTGGGTCATGGGGTCTTTCTTCTGTCCCAGCCAACTGTGTCATACCCTGGGCCTTGGGACAGACTATGGCTACAGGGGTTCAGGGACGGTTGTGATAGCCTTGGTCATTGTATGGAGAAATGGGATGAGATATGGCACTGATGAGAAAAAAAGAGAGGAGGTGAATGAGAGAAAAAGAAAGAAACAAGAATATGTGGATGTCATATAGGAACAAATGCTCACTAAGCTGCACTTGATTTTTCCAAGAATAAAAGAATAATTTGGGCCTTTCTAAGGCCCTACCTCCAGAGCCCTCTGGTCTGCTCCCTGATAACACAGAGAAGGCATATGTGGATTAACTCTCAATTGAAGGAAGAGTAATTACCTGCCGATATGAACATTTTTACCATCACCACCAGGCACAACCTGCACCATTTCCCTTTCAGTGACTTCAGAGATGGATAAAGGTGAACTAAGCAAGGGGCAAAAATAAGTGATAACTTCAATTTTAGTCCCAGGATTACTGACAATGAAAAACATGACAGAAAATGCTAATAAACAAATTAATCTGACCAAAATCAAATTTCTTAAATTCTATCTAAATCACCCACATCGAAGCAACCAACTTAATCACAAAAGTTTGTGACATAAAAAGGAATCAGCTGAATGGGAAACCACTGCAGGTTACACAATGCAGATGACTACTGGGGGCTGTAAAGTGAGACAGAGCTACTGTCACTGAAGTAAGAGAATGAAAATACTCAAATGCTGCCACGGGGCTTTTCAGGAACGGACAAAGCATAAAGCAAAAGGAACAAGGACTTGAACAGTGTGTTTAAAGATCAAAGGTATGTTAGGTTTAGTGTCTGATGTGTGAACATGTGATTGTTTCTATTCTCATTCAATGGGACTGCAATGAAATCTTGCAAACAGACAGTGATATATATGTATATATATATAAAAAAAACAACAAACAACGAAAACTACTGTCTCTGCAGGGCATCTGCATGAGCCCTCTCTAATGGACAAAGAACCTGACAATCATCACAGGGGGTCAGAAGGGTGGTCAGAACTCAAATAAGACTACAATGGATCTTTGGATTTCCACATTGACGTGCAGGCATGCACACACAGTCTAATGGAATGCATGGCTAATCAACCTTCAGGAAAAACACAAATAACCAAGAACTGATCTGTGTGTGTCAGTAATACAGGGTTTCATTAAAAAAGGAAACAGACCAGCAAAAGAATGCTTCTGATGTGAATGCATGCCACCATGCTATTGAATGAGTTACAATGGAAGTTCATGAAGAGGAGTCATTGATACAGGCTGAAGTCCACTTCACGGTGGTTTGGCACCGAGAGGATGAGACTGAGAACCATTTCATAGCTAAAGACACTTGGCCCTAGGGGCAGAAATGCCTCTGGAGTAGAGCACAGCTCAGTCCTATGACCTGGAGGTTATAGGATAGAACACAATCATAACTCTCACTGAAGCTTGACTTGGGCTTTGTTCATTTGTCTCAATCTTTCTCACGCACACACTGAATGACCTTCGTTGAGAAAAGCGCTCATGCCAGTCAACTGAGCCTCTGTAGAAATATCCTATGCTGAACACACTCCTAATTTCCTGTCAACATCGAAGGAACATTCTCTCATAGCGACACCCTTTACACCGACTCTTGCTCCACATTGTCCACCTTTGTCAGTTGTCCTCTGTCAGGCCTTCACTTTTATGCTGCTCACTTGTATTCTTTTTTAACCAAGATGGTTTCCTCTGTGTTCAGACCTTATAGTTTCAGGTCAGTCGACATCAGAGTCAGCTACAGGCACTAAATAAGAACAAATGCCTCTGCTTTACCTGAACAGCCTCCCCAAGGGAACATTCACAGACAAGAAGGGAGCTAGTTTTCTTTTCATTTCGCTCTATATACCTCTTCCCCTGCACTTTTCACTCTGCATTAAGTGTAATTGAAAAACACAAGCCAGAAAGGCTTTTACTTTTTCCAGTAAAAGAAATAGGGCTACTTCCTAATAAATAAAGGAGAGTTGGGAAGAGACACAAACATAGTGCAATGCAGAGGAAATCATAGGCCAAATCACAAATGGCCAACATGATTGTCAAAGGCTGGCACTCCATGGTTTAGATGCATATGCTCGAATTAGACTAATTATTATTTTTCTTTGTGTATTAGTTTGCGTCATAGCTCATGCCCAACTGCCCCCCATTCTCATCCTGTCCTCTCACTTCATGCACACTGATGAAAGTGGGACTTGTGTGTAATTAATTGGATATGTTTGTAATTAGAGGGCGAGTGAGGAAAAAATGCATGCAAGCCTTCTTTTGTTTAGTCTGTTATACGTAACAACAGCAGAGGAAAATAAAAACTGATTACACAGACACTAATTACCATGGAATTATCCCCTCAATTCACAGGGTTAATTCTTTTTCAATCTGTGGGAGTGTGTTTGTGTGTACATCCATATACATTTGTCTGCCTTCCCTCCACATTTACAACAATTGTGCTGTAATCAGTGTGTTATTTGCCATGAGCCTGACCACAAGAAGCATTAGCTTGGCATGGAATGTGATGACATATTTGCTGGATGTAAATTTGCTTTTGGACTGAGGACTAACTAATGAGCTCCAACATCTGTGAGCTCAAACAAAAGCTTCATGCGTATTCACGGTGTTGTTTCCTTTGTTATAACTCAAACATCTATAATATGTTTATAAAAGGAATAAAAGCTAATATATCTGTAAACCTTTCTAAATGGAAAAAAAATATGCTGCATAACTATCATCCAACATAAACAGAAAAAGAGAAAGTTACTTTTTATCAGTAAGTAACTTTTAATATAAAGAAGGGGAAACATCTAGGTTAGGTTAAATAACATTAGAGCACTTGGAAGTTTTCAAAAGATGCTTTGAAAAATCATCAGAAAAACTACAAGGGTAAGGCATATGTTGCATCAGGTGAGGAATATTCACTGCATATTTCACCCTGAGCCAAGGAAGTCTCCTTTGATTGCTGCTCTCAATGAGGCTGTCGGTTCATAAACAAGGCCAGGTAACTATTCAAAACAGTTCAATAACATTTAATCTTACTCAAACATTGCCCTCAGAGGTCAGCCTCTGCAAAGCAGAGCTGTCATAATACCTGCTGGGCCTTGGCTGTTTTTGCTAAGAGAGTTTATAATGAAGTCAATAGTTGCTTAGCTTTGGCTTTTCTGTCTGTTGTATGTGAACATGCAAATTAAGCGTCCATATCATCTTTCTAAAAAGAAGAGAGCATATAAATCTCAATTAACATTTCTCAATTTTGGTTTATATAATGTGTTAGACATCGAAGTTACCTTCCCAACTAAACCAAGTGGTACAATAACAGTTTCCCTTGAATGTGATGAGGTTTTAAGAGACGCTTTATTGGCATTTGGCAGTCAAGAGGCTGTACAGATACCTTTGCAAAGGAACAGGATCAACCAATCTCTAGTATCACAAAATACAAGTTCTAAAATGTCAGATATTAAACACTATAAGATAAGTTAGGCCATATGTTGCAAAAAACTATACAAGTTTTACCTTATAGTATCTATTTCTTTGCGATTATTACTAAAACAGTGACATGAGCATAAGAACATAATTATTACTCCCAAAATTGCTCTGCATTCCTGTATTTCTAGCTCTCAGCCTACATAGAGAAACAACAAAAAGTTTTTAACCAACAAGAAGGCTTTGGAGTCTTGCCATACAGCAACTGGTGCGGAGCAGCATTTGATACACTGAAAAGACTTTAAATAGATTATGGATAGTACCAGCGTGACCATTGGATGATGTTGTAGAACTATGGTCAAAATAATATCGGACATAGTCACCATAAAGACGACTAGTACATTGATCAAGATCAATGGTACCAAAGGAAATGTCTTGTTGTCTTTGTTCACTACTTATGTGGAGAACTGTTTAATGATCAACAACTGTATAGCAAAAACAACCTATTATTGAGCCTCTTCTGTATATTTTTAACACCACAAGCAACTAACCAACAATAGAACCAGGCAGACGAGACATGCATCAAAGATAGAAAATCCTACAATGTTGGAACCTTGAGATTATACGACCAACTGCAGTCTAAAGCAACAGCTCTGATGTTGATCCTGACATTTTTGAAGGTCGACATTTGTACACTTCTAATTCCTTTGAAGCATTCATGTTAATCTTCACTGTGAAGCAAACATCATTCATATCAAATCACAGATGAAATCGCAAAAAACCCAAGCAAAACAGATAAATGAAAACATGGGCAACCAAAGCATGTGCTTGCTGAAAGAAATCATATATTTGGATCTACTTTCCCACTAAAATGGACCTAAGGGGGACACCTCCTTCCCTACAGATTTTAGAAATGGAAAAACGGCTCCCTTTGGACACATTCCTTTTCTCTTGCTTTCAGGTCCACCCTATGTTACTATGGCAACAAAGAATGGTGCTAGATAGTGAGGACTATGGAGAAGGGGAGAAAAAGCGGAAGAGTAGCAGGGTAGAGTCCACCTATAGTCCAATTACAAGAGCAGAAAATTTGCGAGAGAAATCTCAGAGGATATAATGAAGATATAAGTTCACCCAAACCTGCTTTTTTCAACATAGTTAGAACATAAACAGATTTGTCATCCGTTCGCTGATTTGATCACCATACCTTAATCTTCAATATCCTGTCATCTTTTTCTTTTTGTCCTTTCAACATTTCTTTCCCTTCATCTTCTTTCCTCTTTGGTCCTCATCCTATCCTTCGAGTCTGGAATTCCTCATACACCCTCCTTGGATTAATTGGTACCTAACAGTGATTTAATCTACAGTGAAAAAAGAATTGTACTCATTAAGGTGTCACTTAAGGATATTCCAGAAGATTGAGGAATTTCTAACACTTACTGGAAATATGCAAGAAAATATTGTAATCTGATACATTAACTCATTGACTGCCAGCCATTTTCAGAACAGAGAGTCGCTCACTGCCAGAGTTTTTTGAGAATTTTGACTGATTTTTCAAGAGCCACAGAATAGTTTGTGCTGTGACTATGTAAACACCGAACACACCAAAAGAAAGAGGAGACTCTCTTCTATCATCAGGAAAAAGAATTTTGTTTCTACCTTATTCCGTTCTTCTTCGACGTGCGTCTCACCGGCGCCATTTCTCTCATAGCGAACCATTGCGTTTGTTTTTATTTGCTTACAATCTATGCTAATCTCACATCAAAAGTGGCACAGCTACCTAGAGGGTAAATTTGTTAGTCAATATTCTGTCTAGAAGCCGATATTTACGGAAAAACTTTCGCCGATCGTTCCCCAAGCCACTCGCATTGAAAGAAATAAAAGACGTCTATAGACGTCTTTGGCAGTCAGCGGTTGGATTTGAAAAGACGTCTATAGACGTCTTTGGCAGCGAATGAGTTAAGTAAGGGGTTACATCTTACAGGAGTAGAACTTTTACAGAAAAGACAAAAGTTGATTCCATTATGTTTTGTTGGACTTCATTTTATGCTTTTCTAAATGTGACACGTCTAATAGAGGCATGCACAGAAGAAAACTCAGATTGTTGGATCTCATGTTCATCCCCTGACCAAGTGTCTAAGATGGAATACCACATTCTGTACAGCATGTGTCAGTGCATGCTTTAGGAAATTGTAGAAGACAGTCATCTTCATCTTTCCCCGGATAAGTGGATTTAACTAGATATTTTAGTGTCTAGTATTGATGTAGCTTTGTTTGACTCACCAGTAGTGACTAAAGACACGCTGTCCTTCAGTCAGAAACATTCAGAAGCAATTTAATTAATAACTAATCATATAAAAGCATAATCACCAGTATAACCAAATGGAATATATTTCAACTATATTTGGTAAACATTTGCTGTTTTTTTCATGATACAACACACACCATTATTAAAATCCCATCCTTACACTTACAATATGAAAAGCTTATATGACTTCAGATGCAGTAGGGAGTAATATAGTCTATCTATATCTGACTGTTGGTGTCACAAGTGAAGGCAGAGCTGTCACACTGATGAAACAATCTGACCCATGCAGGGCCAGGGAGCCAAGACTCCCATCAGACTGATAAAGATACTCATAAAAGGATTTATATTGGTTGTCAGAGTGTATAGATTCTTATCAGGATAATATAGATGCAACATCCATACACGTTTTCAAACACTGTGCCCAGATACTGACAGACACGGTCCCAACTCTTTTATCTTCAATACTTATTTTGCCCAGTGATTGTGAACAGAGGGATCTCACCAGCTCATTCTGGTTCAAATTTAACTTATTGGATGGTAAGCAAAAATGTCTTGCATCAACACACATCCAATCACATTTTGACACAGCACAGGCCTACTACTGCCATCATTATTGAAGCTCATATTCGGTTTGAAAGACAACATAACCCAATTACCAGCATCCTGTTTTTGACAAAGGCGATATCATGATAGTTCAGATAGGTATTATTACACTGGGGTGCATCCTTCTGAAGGTCACACATTTATATCCTCTCCAACAACAATCTTGGCTATTTATCCACATGGCTATGAGAAAGGTTGAATCTCTGATAGTGTGTTAAATAAAAACATCCCTTCCATCACATATTTTTTAGGTTTAGAGGTTTCTGGTCCTAAGCCTATTGCACATTAAAATGATTCAATAGACCCATGGACTCTTTGAATTGCTCTCAACAATAACAACGTCAATTAAAAAACCCCAAATAAGCATTAGCTTTACCGTCAGATATATACTGTATACAGAGGGAATGGCTTTTTCAAACCCCCACCCTTGCCCTCCCCTTAGGGCTCTAATGAGTAATCTCAATACATGTTTCTCCATCTCTATAATCTTTAAATTATTTAGACCTTCTATAGTCTCACTGAGTTTTAGATGGAGCAGTAAGTTTCATCGTTCTTCAAATGCCGTCTTTCTTACGCCTTTATTCATGAAGGGACTTTATTTTAATTGAGAAGTAGTCAAGCTTGCATTGAGTTAATTACAGCCGAAGTGGATTGCAAACAGCATTTACAATTGATAATGTGACTGTTACAACCTCCCTCATCTCCATACGATGTAACTGACCAGGAGCATGTTGGAGAGCGTCAGTTCCAAATCTGGAAATTCATGTTACTCAAAGTTGAACTTTCGAGGTAAATCTAAACTACAGCAAGGTTTAAAATACAGGAGGAGGATAAAGTTTTGTTATAAGGTCAGATGAATTTTTTAAAAAGTTCATTATGCAGCATAATGCATAGAGAACAACTAAAATCCCACACATTTCCTCTATTTATCAATGTTGAGTTTATAGTGTTATGAAATGTATTAATGAGCCACCTGATTAGAAAAAATATATTGGTGCAGCTTTTTGTGACTGATGCTGTCTCTGTGTAAACATAGTAAAGAGCTTGAATGGGGAAATGGGAGCGGTGATGGACCGATGGGGTTACTGTTGAGCAAAAAACATTCAATCGAATCCATTAGAGCATATATGAAAAGTAGAAAATGAAACAAACAGGGTAAACTAATTATGATGCGTTGAGTTGAATCCGCACATGTCTTGAAAGTGTTTATGCATAAATTAACATGCTCCCATTGCCACGTGAGCTCCAGAGGTTTAGAGAAGACATCAACACAACATTGCTGAATGTTATCAGGCCCATCTTAAGGATGACATAATTAAGGCCTGGTCTTATTCGGGCCCCGCATATACACCCAAACTTTTTATCATGAGCTAATTATATAAAAACTAACTTAACTCATGTGATATGCCTTAGGATTTTCTTATTCAAATGTATAATTATTTTAACCTGCAAGAGATTAAACTATGACTCATGCATGGTTACAAGAAGTGGTTGAAACCTTTCATATAAACCGTAAAAAACAGAAATGGTTTGGGTGTAGACAAATTATTTGTGAAAATTATGGTTTTCAGTGTGTATATGCACAAGTTTTACGGTAGACCAAGTCTTGCCAGTTGTGCTTTAATCATCCTCGCGCAAAGCAGTGTGTAGAAATAAGAGATAAGATCTGTGTGTATGCACACCTTTATAAAGGAAATTAATTTTCACATGCAAATGCAATGACACCCATCAGTGCATTATCATTTTGATGTGGTCCAATGAGCCTCTATGGTCTGATAAATCGAAAATAAATACAGTCACTCAAAACCACAACTACAGCCCTTATCCCAAACACTGACCTATGGCAGTCTTGTGATACACATGTGCCACACCACTCATATTTCTTATGCTAAACATGAACAATTCCATACAGAATGTAAATATAAATATAGATTTCTAACACTTTAAAGGGTTGCTTTACACTGTTATCTGGCACAAAACAGAATCCCTGCTCAATTAATCTTTTCTCCACTTTAAAGTTTACCTCTGACCAAACACTATTCCTCTCATCTTTCTAATTGTTCCCATCAATACCTTTTTTCCCTGATGGCCACTCTACTGTGTTCCCTTATGGGTATGAAGGAAATAAAATGCAGCAACATGAAAACAGAAAGATAATGCCAGAGAGGAAAAGGGAAAAGAAAAAGAAGGGACATAACAAATGTTGTCAAATGCATGGGATTCTATCAGCATACAAAGATATGATCAAATTAATCATCATCAAAATCATGATGTTAAATAGAAATTAATTGACTTTTCATAAAGCGTCATTAAAACATTTTCTTACATAGAGTAAGATGAAAAACAAATGACAACCTTTCTCTGAAGCATGGAAAAAAGGAGCAAAATTGAAAAAAAAATCTAATTAAAATGAAGCGTTAAGTAGACTGACAGGTCAATCAAAAAAGAGAAACTGAGGTAGATGTGCAGATTGAATGCGGCTAGGTATGACTGCAATGCAACATGCAATTCTCTGAGTTTATAAATAGAAAGAAGAGGGAACAAAGAAGAGGGAAATCAGAAAAAAAGGAGCTAGTGTGAGTAGTATGCGTCTGACAGCACAATGGATGATTTATGGCTAACATTGTCTTGCAATGTAATTGGTCGCCTTGTTGGATTTGTTGTGGTAGAATTAGAAAATGGAAAATTCTCAGGGTTTGTTTCAGCTACTGTATATCCCAATGCATATAGAGGATGATGATAAAGAAACAGTATGTAAATGTAGAGTAGTAACAGTCTGTAGTATAGCACATGCACATAGTGCATAAATATTAATAAAATTGAAGTATTTTAAAAAGCCACGTGAACCAGAATTCAGATTTAGGATTATTGCTTGAGAATTTAATTCAGGATTTATCTACCAATAGTCGCTTGAGTCGATTCCAATTCTTTATATATGTTTGACACCAAAAAAGATTAGTTGAAAAAAAAAGTAATTCTTTGATAAAATGTTGTAAAAACCTTTCTTATGACAAAATAATACAGAGGATAGTCAATCATCTTGTCCAAGTAGGCTGCCATGTTTGAAGTATGTTATGCTGCTCTTATGTGTAAATTGGGATTGTTAAAAAGTGCTATTTGGTTTGCTCTTTAACGTCACGAAAAGGCTTCAAAGGCTTATGTGTATCTTTTATCTTCCCATCCTAAAACTCGACTAATACGTGTACACAAAACCCACCTTCCCACATATGACTGGAAAGCAGGGAGTCCAAAGAACCCTCATCCAATAAGCACAACAAAATAAATGTTTATGATATTCTGTTTATAGAACTCCATCACTTTGTCCTTCTTTTCAATTTTTCTCTCCAATTTTGGAACTCAGAAGAGAGAAGTTGTCACCATTTTCTGTGTGTAAGTGGACAAGGGCAATGAATCCTCTTTTTTTAATGAGGATGTGTGTTCTGCTCACTCCCCAAACACACAATTTGTACATTGGATGGTTAGTGCGACTGAGTGTTTACGTGTGTGAGGATGATGGAGGGGAAAAAGATAAATATATTGTTTTTATGTGACTTGAGGTGGCCAATAATTCCCCTCATTAATAACCGAGTTTTCCCTTATTCACCCAACCCAGCTTGTCAGCAGCGATAGTCTCCTGGGGAATGGAGTGAAGAGCACTACAAGTGATATAAGGGACTGAAGGAGGTGAATTAGGAGAGCAGTGGTAAGAGGGAAGTGAAGGATGAAGAAAAATGAAAAATAAAGCTAGAAAAGCTATGGGAACAGAATGGAAAAAAACAGGACAAACAAGTGGAACTAAGCCAAACTCAAATACACAAAACCAAATCTGTGCATGTTGCGGGACAACAATCTTAGCTGCAGACTCTAGCAAAAATGCCAGCATCCATGTACACATACACGTAACCCAACAGCCTTAGGAAACAGTGTCAATCTGCAAAACCCTTCCCACCAGTCTATAATCCCCTCAACCTTCCTTTCTTTAGCCTACAGTGATTTCCAAACCCTCTACTGATGTTGCATCACTGCTTGGTGTCTGAACGAAGTCATCGCAGACTGTACTTGAGGCACACATCACACTTGGCTTCACAAATAACTCTCAGGGCTCTTTAAACCAATAGCTGGTAAGAAAATGCTGATCTAAGTATCATCTCTGCTCTAAGCAACTACAACAAATTAGCATATTAACCATTTGACACATTGTAAACTATTACAGGAAAAGCCAATGATATTATTAAAGAAATACGTTTAACATTCAATCTTTTGGGGCTCTATATAAAGACATTGCATCGACAATTCAAACAGTAAACCCAAACTTTAACAATTACCACTTTATGTTTGACCCAAGACTTAGCATAAACCCAATTCATCCTTTATCCAAAACCAAGACTGGAGAAAAGTAGAATTGTCTCATTAGAACCAGACTGTGGAACTATTTAGGACTATTGGCTCGACAAAGTCAGTGATTATAAAAGGTCTATATTCAGTAACAAAAAAAAGAGAAAAGTGCACACAGAGACATACAAAAGAACTTGGATTTTAATCTTTGTCTAAGCAGTAAAAGCAGTTGAAAAAACTTTCTTGCCGGAAGCAGGTGTGGATGAATATTCATGAATGTAGTGATTAGCGGGTTGGCTTTCTACCACTATTGAGTGAGTGAGTGGGACAGCGTTTGGGCGAGTGGTAAGCATGTTTCTGTATATCTGTTTCTTTGTGTGGGTAGAAACGGCCATTGCTTAGAGAAGGGGAACTAAATAAAGACGGGGTGTGAAAACAAAAGAAGCCCAACTGCAGGAGGGAATATTCATGAGAAGCAGATTTACTCTTAACAAATCAAACACAAGGAATGGCACGGTCTGGAAGGATATTGTATTGTTCAATCATTTAAGTTTGTTATCCTACTGCAACAAGTTGGAGAAAAAGCAGAAAGGGAGAAGGGCTGACAAGGAATGAAAGTATAGAAAATAGGAACTTAAGTATATGCATGTAAATAAATTACAATGGCATCTACAAAACCAGCAATAGTATGGAGTGGTGGAAGTAGTACTAATGGTTTCAATTGTAACCCATCATAAATTAAACTTTGTTTTCATTGATCGGCATCCTGTAAAATTAAATTACTTTTTGAGTAAAACCTGTCCAAGATCAGGCAACGACAAATCCACATGGTTGGATGAACCAAAGTCGCAGGTAGACTGACACAATCGCAGCTGATCAACATCAGCAACTGGACGGGCTCATTTTAACATTTGAACTAAAAAAGTGATTGTTGTAATGTTTCTGGGAATGACGTCCTAAAGAAATAAAAATGTGGAAAAAAAAAAACTAAACAAAAATCAATAAACCTGTGTTTCCTATTTGCAGTGAGAGACAGCACGCAAGTGATGTCTGTGTACCTAAGCGTATGACCTTGAGTTGTCATATCTTGTCAGTCAGGATAATATGACAGTGGAAAAAGATAACTAGTGAGTCAGCAAGCACCCTCAAAGAATTACAATCGGGCAGATGCACTGCTGCTGTGTCATGACAAATATCCAGTCGTGTGTATACAATGTGACTTCTGGACAGAAAATGCAGACAATATGGAGAAGATGACCATGAATCTGGCCCAACTGCACATCAGTAAATCTGATAATTATGACGGTATTGCGTTTCTGAAAACATATCTGTTAATATTCTTGCCACAGTACTTGTATGATTAATAATATATGATTTAATATCGTCTGACGAGTGTACTTGCGCAAAATAATTCATAATTATAATAAAAATCTTACCCCAAATCTACATGTGTTTACTTTTAATTAAATCTAGTAATTTCTTTAGGTGTAAGAAGTATTTTTCATGCATTTAATTGTCGTAGAACTGAAAACATCACAGAGTTCTTTCCTTTCCTTATTCCATCTCTTCGTTTAATCACCAACATTCCTTTTCACCCGCTCCTTCAGCTGCCAAGCCAGCTGTTCTAATGCCACTCCACAGAGCAGGGAGTAATCACACCAGCACATCATACCATGCTGGGACATGTGGCCTGTCCTCTGCCACACATCTCGTCTGCCTAAATTAGCATGCATTACGTTATCATATGAGCAATTAAACTGAGTGGGCAGAGGACCGTGAACACTAGATGGGGAAACAGTCTGAGTTTCTTCAGGTGGGGTGGACAGTGGTAGTTAAAAAAAAGCTCAGCATGAACAGGAGAAGCACACTGGAGATGTTGAGCCAGACAGACAGGATCGAGGATTTTGTAGAAGACAAGAAACATGTACTAGCCAGTTATATTCAAGAAACTAAAAAAAAGGATATAAAGAAAACTATATAAAAGGCTGATAAGTTCACAGACATATTTGACACCATTCACAGCTCTCTGACATCAGCTGATGGATTAAATGCTTTTCATCTTGTGATAGTGCTTCGTAAAGAAACAAGAATTGGGAAAAAAATCAAGGTAAGAAGTCATGTTAAGCTCCTCCTTTATGATGGGGTAGGAAAGCCTTGGCTATAAAGGTAAAAAGGCATCCACATGAAATCTTGATAACAGTTTAACAACAAAGGATGGCATGGTAATTCCTGAAGTGATGCATATAACTAGTTAATGTTTGAAAAAGGAAAAAAACATCACCAAAGAAAAAAAAGAAAGAGGCTTATGCAAAATGGCGAGACATTTTGCAACATGTCCAGTTTGACAGGCACTTCACATTAACACAAGAAAATCATTCATTGTTAATATCAATCATATTGGGTATGTTTGACAGCAACAGGACTTATCTGCAAACAGTTTATTCATTGTTTTTAGCAAATGAATGCCATGATCAGATAATTGTAATCTATAGTAATACTCTCATGACAAGCAACAAAACAGCTATGCTGCTGGTAGTTAAAAGGTAGTATACTTAAAAGAAACAATGCCTTTAACCAGTTTTATTTAATTGGTAATTAGTAATCTTGACTTAATTGTGCAGTTTGTAGAATGTATGAGGGCACAATCTATAAACATAAAAGACTGAATACTGGCACATGCATTCACAAAGTCAAACTAATGCTACCAACAAAAGCCTCAGCATTACTGGACCCTCTGTGGACCTGATGTGTTGTAGGAAACACTGCTGACAAGGCACAGCAATATATGCCTGGAGACATACTTTCATCAAGGTGAGAGTGTGCAAAATACATGCATGAAGTAGATGCTAACATAGTGTTATCAGTGGGGACCAGTCCCACTGAATCAATACAGCCTAACAGCATCCCTAAGCAGACACACATTTAATAAAGTAAAAACAACCGGACACACCAGGTCATCTATGATACTATAAAAATAAATGCTAAGATGTGACATGTCTGTGCAAATAGTCACTGTGTGAATGTTTTGGCTGGTTTACATACCTGACATCAGGAAATTACCATATTAAAGATGTACAGACATTTGGCAACAGGAACACATACAAGGAGAGAAAAGGAAAAAAAAACATTAATGAATCATAATAACTCATACGTTTTTTCAGACCAGATTAAATCTGAGCAAACAAATGAACATGAAAAAAAAAGGTTTGTGTGTCAGATAATACCTCACAATCAATGCAAAACATAATGAGCAACCTCCCACAAGTTTCTTTGTTTTGAACACAATGATCGGATCTGTTGAACAGTTTCTGTAAAATAAAAACCAAATCTCTGCAAAGTCTCCAATTCTGTTAGCTGTGACAGAAACCACATCTTCTGCACAATGTTGTGCCACTGAAAGCAGGCTGGCACATGGCTGACTGGTGCTGTGAAAGTGCTGTGAAAGTGCAGCAGCACAGTACAGGCCTTAGGTTAGAAAGATGTGATTCATTAATCAGCACTCCCTGCAGGGAATAATGCTGCCTGCTGGCACACCCTCTATTTCCATTCTCCTTCACTCCCTGCTGACTAGCCACTGGACAAACAGCACAATAGTACGCTGCAGATATACACCATATGTACAGATACAGTGGTCTGCATCCCTCTTGTAATTAAACAACTGACACCAACACACACACCCCAATATAAATATTCATACTTCTTGCTGGAGCCTTGTCTCCTGAGGCTTATCTGTGATGGAATGGTTGGGTTTGGGGACTGACTATGAGGATAATTAGTTGAAGGTGGGCTGGGATTTTTTTTTATCTAAAAGCACCAGATTTGTTCTGTTCACTTGGTCTCTTTGGTCTGTGCTTTACATTGACCTACCATTTTCCATTTATGTACCAACACTGGTTTTATTAATCACTGTCAGCCATTATCAGGCCTGAAGTGATCAGGAATTGCTGTGTGCAGTATTTTTTGTTGCATTATACAAGTACATCGTTTGACTCTGTAAGGGTAAAACTACTTTTCAGGGAATTACTTTACTCCTGTGATGTTGTGACTTTGATAGGACTGCCCATAAATAAATCTGCAATTTGAACAGGGGGGGTGGGGGGGGTGGAGTTGCTGGTACAACCACTGTTAATATGGTGCTTCTTATCAATACAAAGAGTATGAGTGTTGGTCTTGGAAAACTAATATGCCATTAAATGTCCTTAGGTTCCCAAGCTCTTGGTAAGTGCATCACAGGTTACAATGCAGTCTGCCCCATGGAGTCCTAAAACAGACGTTTTAAGCAGAGAGCTTTGAAGGGATTAGGGATAAAAAGCCATGTCTGAAGCCAATGCACAGCTTGAAGCAGTGCTTTTCTCCCATCAACTTACAGTAAACAGTCTCAGCATTAGAGAGAGATGATAAATGGCAATACTTTCTCTGCAGGTTGAAGATGAATTGATAGCAAAGTTTTAGAGTTTGGTCTCTGTTGTGCATCCAGTAACTGACTACAAGTGTGTTTGTGTTCAAAAGACAAGAAAACTGCGCAGATCTGAAATGTAAATAACTGTCAGCCTTTGTCTGAATAGGCTTTTGTCAATGGCAGACAGGAAGCAATAAGTCTTCCCTGTCCGCAGTCAAGTTTGCATGTTAATTTGTTGGTCTGCTGACTGGTTTTTAGGTCCAAACAGCCAGAGCAGGAAATATTGCTTGTTGTGTGTGTGTGTTTTTTGTTGTTGTTTGTTTTGTTTACTGTAGTTGAAGTGTGGATTTAAAAATATGAAATATATTTCTTGATGTCAACCAATTAGAAAACTACCAGGTAGATCAAATACGAACCGTTTTTAAAAAGCGCAATATAAAAGAGGAGGATAAATCTCAGGCTTCTCTGCATGACCTCCATCAAGAATGATAGCAGCACAATAGGTCAAGACCCTTTTCACAAGAGTATGTCCATTCTGCTGGGAGCAACTTATGTCATTATCCTGTTTCAAATTCAAATTGCCAAAACATATGGGGCCACTCTGAGAATAATCTCCATTTTACAAATTGGCACTTGAATGTACTAAATAACACAGGAAGTGAACAGATGAGGAGAGAAAGGCAATACAGATATAAAACAATTCATGAGGAAAATCTAAATAATTGCTAACATTTCTGAGCCACAAGGAGCAAAAAATGTCAAGACTACGTCCTCTAAAATACAGCTGCACTAAATAAAAGCTTTGAGAAAAGGGGGATTCTATTGTGTGCTTTGGCACATGAGTGTGAGCATGCCTGAAAAAGCCTCCATAAGTGCACCATTCCTGTATTTGTCATACTTCAGGGATCAACAGAAGGGGCTTAAAGCACTTCTTGTTTTTGTCTGCTCACTGCTTTCGCACACTTGACTGTGTCTCAAACTAATTACCAATAAAATTCAAAACATTATTTCACTGTACCTAATGACTGCTCTTAATATGCCTGTAATTACCTGTCAATTGGTTATAATTGGCAGAAGCAGCAGCAGGCCTGAGTACAAGGGTGGTGCAGGTGAATTAGAAGCCACAACGAAAGTATTAAACTGAATGACGGTACAAAAATCTTTATGTACATTACATTAACGCATCGCAGCAATATGATTAGAGCTACTGACCTTGTTTGATTGGATGGATAAACAACAACCAAAAAAAAGTTACATACACAACACATTTGAGTTAAATTTGAATGTAAGTTGTGAGAAGAAATGGTAGTTATAACTTGTTTTCAACCAAAAACAGCAATCTTACATTGTTAATTTGTCTACCAATCCAACTGCCTTGTGTGTGTGACATGCAACTGGATATTTGGTCAATGATTGTAGATAACCCCCATGTGGGAATAAGTGGTTCAGAAAAAAGATGGATGGATGATTGTAGATCACTGGTGCTTTCAAGTCATGTCCTAAATCTATCAGCAGCTGGCTGCCCCGTCACCTATTCAGTCAAATATTAAAAAGAAGCTGAATAGGACATAGAGAGTGAACATAGGACATATTTACAATAATTTTACAGTATTACTTGAACCTACTGTTCTACAACAATTTCTTGGGTCATATCTCAGGCATTGTTGATCTATTTATCAGCCTTTTATCGGCAACTTTCTCTCTAGCCATTGACAGCTCCCACAGGTTCTCTTTACATGCAAAAAGCAACCCCCTTCACCCCCTCGAAAATCTATTAGCTGCACAGTCTCACCACATCACCATCATTATTTATTGATCACTGAGGGAGGGGCGTGAGGAGGATCTATGTACACGGTCTAATAGGAGGCTGAGCAGTATTTTCATAAACAATATTTAAGGCCACTGCCTCTCAGATCCCTAACAGCCATGTCTGGAAAACATACAGTAGGGTCATAGGACATCATTAAAGGACAACCCAGAGTTCTTGAAACATGGACAGCTTATAAGATTGGTGATAGGAGAGAAGAGGGTGGTGGGGGCTATAAAAGTGCCTTTACAGTGGCTTTTAAGGATGGGATTTGGTACATATAGAGTAAATTTATCATTAAGACAGGGATAAAATCTACCCACACTGTCTTGCAGTCAGACTGGTTTAAGAGACCCTTAGGCCATGCTTTCTCCTTTGAATAAAGGACAAATGGTGCACCTGGCAGGCAAGCCAGGGAGCGCTAAAACTGAAGCGACACCGTGTGTCATTAAATTCCTCCACACAAACCCAGACTCTGCTGATTCAAAAGGATAGCCAGTAATAGCAATGAGGAGTGTGAGTGCCTTGTGAGAGCTGTGTAAAAGGTCAGAGATGGTACTGGAGTCTCCCGTCAGCATTTATGGTGAGTGGTTCAGCAGCACAGAGAAAGGTTGGTAGTATCTTTTCATTTAGGTTTCTCTGGGAAATAACAGGGGAAATGAGACTATTTTATGGCAAGCTCTGTGGGAAAAGAAAAAAAGGGAATTCAGAAGTATAGAGAAGAGGAATAAATGCAAAGGGATGCTGACAGATGCAGAAGTGACAGGTGACGACCTGTGAAACGTACTTGACGAAAAAGCAGTATGATGTAATAATATGTCTGTATTTTGCCAAGGTATTGTCCCATTAACAAGCACTGCAATTTGAAAAAAATGTCACGATATGCTGAACAGGGACTACAGAAGGTTTGGACACTGAACAAAGGGAATCTAAAGTGGACTGCATACATTACCACAACCGAGAGGATGTATTAAACAATAGAAGCCACAGCAATCAGAGAGTAGAAGACATGAAATAAACACACAATCTAATGAGAAGTTCTGTAGATCAGATGAATAATCAAATAATGCAAAGGGAATAAAATGCAGATATATCAGCTGGACAGTCAATCGGTGAAATGTTTGAGGTTAAGATATAAGAAGTACAATGGGGAATAAGACTGGGAGAAACAGGGAGAGCCATGACAGCGGGGCGCTTCCTCTCTCCTCGATGTGGCTGCTGTTAGGTCATCCTTTCTGGTTATGGAATAAATTATCTACTGATCATAATTTAGAAAGGCTGAATATTAAACTTTCATCCCAGTAACCACTCGGCATGCCAATGGGAGACAGAGAGCACAGAATTCCCTATGGGACCTACTAGAATGAAAAATAGTAATGGATCTTCGCGAACATTTATCATACTAGCCTAGTTCCTAATAAAAACTGTGAATGGGAAGGAGGGTGTTAAGGTGGACTATGGAGGGCCATATATTTGTGTGGTTGAATGAAATAAAGAATGGAGCTTATAAAGGCACAAAGGTGCTGTATATTGTTCTACTTACCAGTGACCCAAAAACAAATGTGATGTCTATATAAACAGCAAGTAATGTATTACTTTATCAAAAAGCTCTTTTTTCCTCGACATGCTTCATCACTGACAAATCAATGCATGTTATGTCTAATGACCCCAGTATGCTGATAGATAAGGTAGTTTACCATCTGTGGTACTGGTGTTCTATCCTAGACCCAAATCAAGACAACTTGATTTTGCAGCATTCTAGGCCTTTTCCCAGTGGCTTAATTGTCCAGACAGTAGAAAGCAGCATTACCAACAACTAAGGATGCTGACAAACAGATGAGCCAGAGTAACTGTGATACATACAAAGCATGCTGCAGAGTAGAATATAAATACACTGGAGAGAAGGAAATAAGATCGCAACACAAAGCTGCAGATATTAACAAAAAGGCAGTTACATTAATAATGAGAGAACACAACTGCCTGGGAAATTGACAACAGTTTATAAACAGAGGTGGTAGACCCTGCACAGAGAAGAAGGATGGTTGTGTGCTTAACAGAACACTTCCATACCAACACACAACACAACAAAAGCAGACCAAGACTGCTCTCTTAGGAAGTCACCTCGAACAAATGACTGACCTGTGTTTGCGTATTTGATACATTTATATCGCCACAATGTCTAGGTAATACACAGTAACAGCTGCAGTCTGTGCTCATTAAACACCTGCACATCTGCACCTGGTTCTATCTTCCTTATTATGTGTCAGTTCTGTTTAGTGTGTGGGTATGATATATAAAGGTTTAACTTCAGTGGGCTCAACCAATAAATCTTTTTAAATCATCTCCAGATCAGCCCTGCCACAATGTGTTTATGTTAACATTTCACCTGGCTGTTTATTTATGAGTTCACCATCATCAAATATATAGCTTACAAAGGGCCTGACCTTGCATTTCTACTGAAGTGGGGCCATTACCATTATCATTACAATATCAGTTAGTGTGAAAAGATGCATAAAAAGAGTACAGAAAAAGATGGAAGGTCAGAGTATTAATTACTTTTGGAACTGAATGAGACAAAAAAAAAGTTTAATAGCAGACAGACGCTTTGGTTAAGTTGCTGATGAGCATGATAAAGGATGGAGGAGAGGAACAGAGTTCTTTGTTTGCCATCAATGGAGACCAATGTCCAGTCTGTACTATATGAGCCTAGCTGCCCCTGTTCAGCTCGCCACCTCCCCTCAGGCAACCTCTGGTGCTAAATTGAGGTCAGGTGTCACCAGTGTATGTGGGATTGTGCCAACATGTGCACACAAGAGAGGCTTCAAAACTGTAAGCCTGGGTTACCATATAGAACACAAACAAGCACAACTATCATACGTGAAGACACACTACATTCCCCAGCCCATTTGCCTGGGGCAACAGCAGCTTTTGACCCTCTTACATATTTACTGGCACTGCTTTAATCAAAACACTTGAACAGTTTATACTTGACTCTGATATTATGTTGCCTATCAATCCACCAAATCAAACAGAGAAGTAGTAAAACAATTAGATCTGCCGTGTACATCAAAGACAAATTTAGCTCCATCACCAAGCTTAAAGGTTGTCTGAAGTCAAACCTAATGAAGAGCTCTAAACCAGCTGATGTCCATGAACTCAAGTGTAGCCATGATATACTCAGGATCAGTGCAATCACTCAATTATTCAGCTGAGAAACTCTATTGTCTGGATAACAGTAACGACAACTCATGCATACATGCAGCAAAGGGGTGTGTGGGTGTAAGGCCGTATGCATGCAAGACTTAGCCTTAGGGGTGACACTCAGGGCAATTATCCTCTCCTCAGCATTGTTTTTAACCCTTGGCCTTTCAGCGTGATACAGTGTTATTGAGCTGAATGCGTCTAGACCACTTAGCGATCACTGGGGTCAGAAGAAAAAAAACTTGGCCTCAGGACTGCACTGACAAGACTTTGATAATGAAAACACCAACATTAGGGAAATCTTCAGATATTGAAAGTGGGGAATCTCCATAGGTTGTGCAGTTCTAGAAACACTTTTGAGGAGAAAAAGTTTTTGGCGATGTGTGAATGCTGTGAAACAGTGGGTTCAAGGACTAATTAGGTAATTGTAAGCTTTGTGCCAGATCGATTTCAAGGTGTTTTCTTAAACAACTTGTGTTGTTTAGAAGGTAAAAAGATAAGCCAGTAAAAGAAAATGATGATTAATTGATCATATACAAGAATCTCAACTATATTAAAATACTAGTTGCAACCAAGTTGGAAAGGCCAACTATATCTTTCAAAATGGAAAGTAGACAAAAGTTAACGGAAAATAATAATTCTATCATATCTGGATAAAAAAAGACAGGCTAAAAGAGAAGCGCCGTGTACTTTCATTTTCCTAACTGAGTACGTGTTGTCAGGCAGCAATTCTCATAATGTAATGAATACTGACAGAAGGGCTGCTAAAACGTGTTACCCGATCTCTTGTAATCTCCCTCTTGTGTTTAGGTCATCCATATTGTGTCAACACAAGCTTAAGTGTGTGCATGTGTGTGGTGAGCAGGGGGAGGGTTGGGGACTTTAAGAATCAATAGCACCCCATGCTTAGACATATGCCAGGCTAGTTATTAGCTCGGACCATCAGTCAAAATGCACTTAAGTCCATGACTCTCTGCATGTCACACTATTGGGCTGTCGTCCCACAGAACATAGTATGGCTGTTTTTTTTTTAACAATTGTACTCTTTCTTGGAAGAGTACAGATCAAGGATCACATGACCTTAAATTCACTTTACTTTTAAATGTAACTTTATTGCTTTCATGGAATTATTTGTGTTAAGATATCAAAAGACCTAATGAGGTCTAATACACACACAGTTTCTGCTAAAAGACAACACACACAGTTCATCTTCCTCAATATTGGAGTCATGACAGATTGAAGAGTAAAGGGATGGGGACAATGAAATATGATGGGTGTGAGTTAGGCAGTTTTCCTCTGGGATATTCTGAGGTTTATAATCCCTTCTGCACTCCATGTGAGTTGTTGTGTACCCTCAACCAGTCAATACTCCACTCCCCTCCCTCGAGCGGAGCCCCTTTAGAACATGCATGAGTGTATGGGCTGGGAATGTGCCAGAGGGCCTTTTGGGCTTTTCAAGGTGGTACAATATCTAAAAGCAAAGTGATACTATCTTTTTAGGATTATGTGCAAGGGCTTTCTACCTCTGCTTTAATACTCTTTTACCGTTTCTTCTTTTATCTTCTTCCTTACCGCTTTTCTTTTGCTTCTTCCCAGACATACATATGTTTCGATGAATAAAAAAAAATTATCAAAAAAACCATAAGCCTTGGGGCACATATCTGCAGATCCAGCCCATTTATAAATACGAGGAAAAACTCAAGGCCTTAGCAAAAGGCTTAGATTTTGGTCACTCCATCATATCCGCCATAAAATGAAATAGAAATGTATATTTATGTTGAGAAAGTTTTACAGCAGGCTATTATCTATTTTTCTATTTGAATTCCACTTACTTTTGGTTAATTTAATTTCTTATGCATCAAAAATCCCTTCATAGATTTTTGTGCTTCCTATGACATATTCATATCCCCACCATTCCCAGAAAAAATCTGAGGATCAATGCTTTTCATGCTTAATGTGCAGCATCTGCAATCCCTCATATTCAAAACCTCGTCTCTGCATCAGGTCATAGCTGATACAAATCACCACCCAACAGCAAATGAGGAGCAAAGAATGGGCAGAGGATGGGATAGATGAATGGACACAGAGGGTGGACTGGAGAGGGTGGACAGTCACAGCTGATGGAAGAGAGGACCCCCTGCTAACCAGCTCATTAATCACTGGCATACAAAAAAAGTAAGAGTAAAAGGCAGAAACGGCTAACACTACTGCACTTAAAATTCAGTTCATGATCAAATATGTACACTGTGCCAGATAAGTGGAAGAGAAAGTCTAACTCATTTTCAAATATCTGTATTTTCTTAAAATACATTATTTTATCCTGTTTTTTTTTCCTATAATAGTGATTTCATCTTCTCTTTTATATATTTATACGCCACAGCCTCCTTCATTTGTCTCTGCTTTATTTTCTCCTGAACCACATTCTTCTGTCCACCTCACCTTCCTCTGGTCGTCAGAGAATAATGCTCAGTGAATATCACACTCATGCATTCTTCTCTTAAGTACAGCCATTATGGTTAGATGCACTTATGGCTTTTTAGTTCCATTGATTGGCACAATCAATACGTCATCTGTGGAAAATTTGGAGACACTACATTAGGACTGCCAGATGCTCTTAAAGCTTTAAGCAGTCGTTTGTATGGAGAAGGGAGCTAGTTCATTACATTAATGGTCAACAAAAGATGGGTTTGTGTGGAATCTAGAAGCCCGGTTCCTGACTCTCTTCTTTTTTTTTAAATTAATTCCTGAGACATTTATTGTGGTCAGATATCGGTTTCTTTTTTTACTATTTGCCTTCTGCTGGAATTGTGATTATATAACAACAGTTGGCAAATACATTTCAATACTCAGCACGAGAAAGCACTTCATACTAAGTGGTCAGGCATTTTTATTCCCCAATTATAGAAAATTAACAAGAATAAAATTGTTTCTTCATTTATGGTAAAACGGATTTTATTTGGATTTTAAGTGGATTATTACAGTAAGTGCAGCATCTTCCACATGGCTATCCACCCTACAAGAAAGGTCAAAGACTTAAACATATCTCTTGCGTTTTTTACATTTCAAAGACAGGCTCACCGGTCTGAGCTGCACAGCTTCTTGGTTGTAATATTAGGAACTTGGGTCTTAACATTTTAAACAGGTCACAAAATATTTATTTAACTCGAGTTTTCAGTTGTATGCGTTATTGTGCGTTTTCATTCATCATTCAGATGTCTTCACACAACGAAATCCTTATTTCCGGGAATCTGATGAATCAGCTTATCTTAGACTGTTTTTTATATCTCTTTACTTGTAGGCATGCTGATAATGTATTTCAAACTTGTAATCACAATGCAGCAGGTGACATGACTGAATAGCTGAACAGCGGGATGCAGTCTGGGTCTCAGATAAAAACACATTGATTGCACATACATGTTGGGCAGATTGTGTCCATTAGGTGTTACACTTTTCTGTTCACTTTAAAATAGTTAATATGCAAGGTCTATGACACAAGTAGGAAGTTCATTTGTTTATCACAAAACACTAAATTGTTATGTCGGTCAGACAAATTCTCCTGAAGTCCTTTCTTCTCTTAGGATTTGCACAACTCATTTTTAAATTTGAAAATAAACATTATTATTAAATCATTATGAATATTTTCAGTCTGTAGCTTATATTGAAAAGTTATTTTCATGACTGAATTTACAAAGTCTCTTACTGTCAAAAGTAATTTCTCATTTAGTTTGTTTTAAATAGAAGGAAAAACAAAATGCTGCTTGGATTTTTTTATTTTTATTATTTTTTTAGCAGCCAGATTTGCCGACAGTCTTCAGTTCACAGAATGCATAAATAAAAGCACTTTCACTCAGTCTGGATAGTATAAGTAACACCCAAATATAGATTTTGTGTGTTTCAGTGTGTGTGTTTATGTGTTTGTGTGAGTGAGAGACAGACAGAGCACTAAAAGCTATAACTGCAGGAGTGTTTTACAAGCTCAAAGCCCTGCGCCTGCTCCGCTAATTCAGCACACACACTGCACTTTCAACAAATCAATGATCCCCTTGTGCCTCACACACAATCTTTCTTTCCTCACACCAACCCATATACACAAATACCCTCTAAGGTGCACAAACTCACAAAAATTAGGACACATCTACATTCAATTCTACTCATTCCACCCTCCCCTCATTCCTGCTCCATTTCTCATCTTCTCTTTCACCCTCTTTCTTTCCATTCCTTCTTCTCTCTGAAGCCCTGAGCAATTACTCATTGAGACTCTAGAGAAGCCTTAAAGTGAGAACGGAGGGAACGAGAGAGGCAAGATAAGGACAGGAGAATAGAAGACTATAGATAAATGCAACTCTGGTTGATCCGGTGAGTGAAAACTGCCCGTTATCAAATCCAGCAATGTGTCTAAAAGCATCTGTTCTTCTGTGGTTAGGGTCATGTAGTAGTGTGAGCATAAGTCATCTGTACAGCACGTGTGCAGTGTTGTGTGTGTGTGTGTGTGTGTGTGTGTGTGTGTGTGTGTGTGTGTGT
>JABUIW010000245.1:1099336-1162050 GCA_013363375.1 Menidia beryllina | reverse complement strand
TTTTTTTTTTTTTTTTTTTTGCAGTTCTTGTTTTTCTGGCTTGCAAAGAGATAACAACCACAGAAATGTCCTCATGCTGTCTGTACTTTCTGAGGCTACAAAAACAGCCACAAAGACAAACAAATCAGTTCTAATGGCAGGTGAAAGTGGGGAAAGGCGAGATGATGTCACAAACTGCAAACAGTGGAACAAAATCACTGTTTGTCAGAGAGGAGGTGGTGCCACAGGAGAGGGTACGACTTTCCACTAGGTGACAAGGTATTGGAAGGAAGACGACGAGAAGAAAAAATAGAGTCCTTGAAATAAAAAACAGTAAAGAGTACATGTTTATTCATTTATTTATTATCTGCTTTATAGGGCCAAAGGCTTTATGTGTATTTACTCTTTTTTGTGAATATGTCAGCACTGTGTCACAGCACATGTTGCAGGGCACACATGTGTACCTTGACTCCAGGACAAGTTGAATCCAGCGAACAGACTTTAATCTCCACAGTCATTGAAGATTTTGACATGGGTTGCAGTTTTTAAAGCAGTTGTAGTAAAAGTGCTGGGACATAAGAACCCACAGCCTTGCAGTAAAATAACATACATCATGAGGGGATACACAAACTCCCTGGTTACCAATGTGGAATACTGGATGTCGTATGAGTTTGCGGGGGCGGGGGTGTTGGGTGAGGCTCCTGCTCCTAAACAGTACATGATCAGGCACGTTTATGACTCATCTTCTACCAAGAGAGATATGCACAGTGATAAACAATAGAAGAAAAATCCCCACAGATCACAATGGGGATTCTCACAAGCACGTTTATGCGTGTGCCTGTAGAATCTCTTACACACATGTTACTATTCCTCATCATCATGGACATCCGTCATAACAAGCTCCTGAATAATTCAGAGCTACAAACCCAAGGAACATCCTTGTGCATGTTGAAGAATAAATGGCTTCATAAATGATGAAGGAGTGGACGACAAACTACAAAGATCTACTATAGTGGAAGCAGTTCTCATTTATCTGCCCGTCTGACACCGTCTTACTGCCTGTGTGTTTTCAAGTGTTTATGTGAATTCTTTATACCTCACCATGTATAAAAATATAACAGGAAGGTGGACACAAACATTAATAAAAGTGGATAATAAACAATGCTTTTTTCCATTTCCCTTAGGTATATGTTACAGCACAAAGCCACTGGGAGTTGGGCCAAATAATTTTCTTAACACAACACCACCACAGGTCTTGATACGCAAATGCAGAGAGGCATAGCCTATTTACAAAAGTACTTGCAGATATATTGGAGACAGTTATGACAGCATCAGAAAGGCAACACTGTAATGGAAAAGGGGAGGAAAAAGCAACCAAGACTGGAAATGAAAAGACAAAGCAATAAAGCAAAAGCAAACACCAGCGCTTATCAAAAGCACAAAGGTACACACACATGCACACACAGAAATGTAGCATATGCCTCCGGTAGCACCAGCTGGAGACATCTGGTGCCAAAACTCCACAGGTCAAAGCAAGTGACATGCTCCCTGAAGTGTAGACGGAAGTACAAAAGGATGTGTGCCAAATGATTAAAGCTGCCTTTATGGTTGGTATAGTGTATTCATATAAGAACACACAAGCAAACATACAGAGCAGACAGTTACTGATGCACAGTCAAAACAAAGTCACAAACCATCAAAGAATCTCAACTGGATATGATATGAATGTAAAGTGTGTTGTGAACACAGACTAATTTTTAGCAGCATTCAATTGTTCATGTTATGCATCCTGGAAAACATATATTCAAGAAGAAATATACAAAGAGTGATCAGGAAAAAGCTGCAATAATCAATACAAGTCTCAACTTCACTGCCAGATGCTTAGCAGCATCAAAGTAATATCTCCAGAAAAACTGCAGACTTAAAAATATTGTGCTGTTTTATCATTCATCCAGATTACTGACATCATCATTATGAAAACCATTCAAACATCACCTCAATTAGGCATATCAGTTTATGGTGATTAATAATTGGTAATGTACATGAATTGTTTCTTTACCATGATATGCAGTATATTGTCAATTAGAACTGTAAAATGCTTAGTTGTAAGCTAAATGTTAGAGCAAAAGAAACAAATTACAGATATGAATTGTAGTTCAGAGCCATTTCCTGGAACACAGTTTTGTATAATTTGATTTGTTATAGTCAGCATAAATAAAAGAGGAATTGTTTATCCATTAGAAATGTCAAAATCCAGATGCTACATCGGCAAATAGACAAAGACCAGACTCTTTTAATTCATTTATTTCACACAAAGACACACATACTTTAAAGCAATCTTTTCATTTCTTTTTCTCTGCATTGAATCTTTATATTGAACGATTGCTTTTTTTATAGAAGATTCATAAAAAGATTAGTCTACATAAAGCGAAAATGTACATTTTGAGATTCTTCCGCTTGAGCAACACATCTGAGGAAACATCTGAATTGAAATAAAGAGAATACTGTTAAACTGAAAGCCTATCTAATCTAAAAACCATGTAAAATTTGGTAGTTTTTCAGTACAGTTTGTACCTGTGACTGCCTATTTATACTGATGTTGAAAAATAAATATTTTTTTTTCAATACAAACATGAATTCAATATCTGAAGACTCGAAATAAAGGTACCACAGACCAGTAATGATATGATAAAATGAGCTATCAGCCCTTCAAAGATTGTAATTAAAATGCAGACCAACTTTTTAGGACAACTAAAATAATATTACAATTGAAATATAATTAATATATATCTGTTTATTAGGCTTTTTTGTTTTTGTTTTCAATCACTTTTACTGCTATACACATTAACAGTCTAGGGTCTAGGGTCCACTGTGCCAGATAGCTTAGGAGTGAATAGTGTACTTTTCAAATTAAACAAATTGCCATTAGTTTGAGATAATCTCTTACCATCTACTCAACAGTATAAAGGACGACAGTCGACATGGTAATAATATGGAAAAATGGCTTGTCATTGCCATCACTGCAAAAAAACAGGACAGAGAAAAAGATAGAGAAGTAATGAAGGGTAAGGCTGTGTATGCTGTCATATGTGCACCCATGTGGTTTAAAGCCTGTAAGCAGATTTGCTGAACCTATCATTAAGTTCTCTCCCCTTGTGGTTGATGTCAGGGCTAGACAGGAGGACAATGCCAGGGCCCTTCCTCCCCATGATACCCAGGGGAGAGAGTAGAGGTCTGGGGGAGAGAGCTGGGGTGGGACAGCATGTCCTGGGTAATAGACAGAGAACTGGAGGCGAGGGTTGAACACAGAGGCAAATAAGAAGGATGGGTTGATTTGTGAAGAGAGTTAAAACTACAGTACCCCCTTAGCTAGGGGGCAGAATATAAAAAGAGAGGGTAAGCCGGTGTCAGGAGGGGCGGGGTAATTAGTGAGGTAGACACACGTGTCACTCACTGAGAGGGTCTCTTGGGTGGGGAACAGCTCAATCAGTGACCAGATGCAAGTAGAAGGGTTGTGTGCGATTGCAAGTGTGAGTAAGGGCAGTGCAGATGCACTTCTATTCTTTGCACTCTGAGTTATTAATCCTTACAGTACATTAAAGAGATCTGTTATATTTACAACACAGATACATGTACTGAATAAATGCTGCCCTCAGGCTGCCATGTGCTGTTTGTAAGTAGCAAGCAGTTCCTTAAGTAAGGACTCAAGTATCTCTAATATTTTGCTAAATCACCTGTTTTGAATCTGGTTTGTGCTCCAAATTCAGGTTTGATGCTTTAAGTTGATTTAATTTCCAAAACGTCAAGAACTTAACTGGACCACCCTTTATGTGCATCTACAATTCCTATTGCAACATAAACCACACCTTTTAAGTCCAAGATATTCAGGATGACACAAAAATTATTGGAAAATGAATCAATGTAAGGGCTTGAAAAAAATCCTGAAGCTTTGAGCGCTCCTGTAAGCACTTTGACCTTGTTGATTGGAAAAAAAAAAGAAGAAGGAAGATACCCGAAAATATCGGGAGTCTTGCTTCTCTTTGCAGTTTGTCCAAGCTGAGTAACAACAAAAGAAGGGGGCAAGTGCGGCTTTAAAAATCATGTGTAAAGAAAAGAACAGCTGCTCCAAAGTCCAATAAGCAGAGACTGAAGGATCACTTAACTTTGAATACAACAGTGAACCAAAGCATGTAGACACTGGGATGGCCCCATGCGTCCAACCAACCCCAAATTCAAGGCCAGATAATATCGTGAAGGTGGCCACAATGTCCAGTTCATCCACAGAACGATAGCATAAGAATTAACCACATTTTTCAACTGTTTCAACAGTTTTCCTTTGCTAGATGAGTGGGTTGGTGAAAAAATATTTTTTCATGGATTTAATTTTAATCCTTAATTGTCTGTTCTTGGTTTTAATGAAGTCAACTTCATCCACTTGCCATTTGCTATGACAGTAAATAGGGTTTTTGTGCTTCTTTTTAACATAGCACAATTTCTATTAATAGGAATAAACTCAAGAAAATAATGTTTGAGGGTCTGCGCCATACACATATTCTTTGCAATAGCAGCTTACACGCAGTGGTTGTTTGACATTTCTTGAAATAAAATTAAGTTTAGAATGAGTATTGCATTTACCTCGCAAAACTATTTGCTAAAATTAATTCATAGGACAAAAATGTAATCTTAACAGGAATACAAAAAAGCCATGATGCCTGATTAAAGAAAGAAAAGGAAAATTATGCAAAAAGAGAAAAAGATAAAACAATTGGTCATGGGGGTGATGGGCAATTTCTTGGCTAAACAGCTGCTGCTGGGCTTATTGTTTAATAAAAACTACCCACCCTCATGCTCACCAAACAGAGCACACCAAAAGACATTGCTGCGCAGAGTCCAATAACCAAACGTCACAGTCAGCCCACCACCCTTAGGGACTCGACACCAGGCACCATATAACAGAGTGCCAAGTCCCCAGATCTCCCACCAGGCCTGCGATGCCCCGAGGTACACCCTATGCATGTCTGTGAGGGTGTTTCTTATTATCCATTTTTTGCATATGTTTTATGGTGCATATGTAAATGAGCAGAAAGGGTAAGATACTGCCGAGTATCGTTTGGATGCATGTTTATGTGTATCGTGTCTCTGAAGAGAGGGAATGCTCAGATAAACTACCTCATTTGAGCCGCTTCAGGAGGAGTGAAAGGAACCATGGGGAGGCTTTCATCTCTGAGATGGAGAAAAGAGAAAGAATCAAGATAGATTGGGTGTAAAAGAAAATGAGAAGGCAAGTGAGAGGGTGAAGTAAGGGGGTGAAAGGATGAAGGAAGTCTGATAAAGAATGAAAGGAATAATCTTAGAGGATGTTTATCTTGGCACTGGCTTAGGACAAAAGATGCCACTAATGTGTACTGCCCCCTATAGGGTCACAAGATATTGGGTAAGGAAAGAAAAAGTTTACTGACAAAATTCCATGTTGCGATTACACTGTAGTGAGCCAATTACTCTCACACAGACAAATCGCTTAATTAAACATGAGCCAAGTGCTGTCTGTCTGCTTCTGTACTTCTGGATATATGCATATGTGTGTGTGTGTGTGTCTATGGTGCATTCATCTTTCCTTCAAAGATAGCACAAGGAGGCCATTTGCAAGTCAAATTCAACATTTAATGACACGGGAAATCATCTGAATTTATTGCAAGCCAGCATGGATAGAGAAAGAACTTGGTGAAGCTGCAGATCAAAAATACATAAAATTGCTTGTACACAGAGCTTTGAGTGCTTCTGATTTTAAATGATGGGATGTGTAGCAGTGAATGAGAGCTGGACATAAAGCTTGAGGTTCACTGCTGCAACATTACACTACACGGATATGAAATCATTCAACTCTATAAATCTTTAGAAGCAAACAACTACAATCATCTCCTGTACATTTGTGAGGGATTGCACATCTTTATCATCTTAGCACCACAACCAGAAATGCAAAATACACATAAAATATCTTTATTTAAAACTTTGAAGCTCAAATTATTTAAATCATTAAATCAATCAATCATCAACTCAAAAGGTAGGGATGCAATTAAAAAGCCTTACTGGCTAACTACAGACCATAACAATGATTTCCAGTGGAAACACCAGTGTGTTGATTTGTTTTTCCAGGTTTCATCAAACAAATAGATAAACGAGAGGAAGGGTGGAGTTTCAGACCATCTTAATCCATTACGCAAACTGGAAATAAACATAAGTTCATTGTTTAGAGAGTATCAAATCAACATCTAATCAAGTCTTAGAATAGAATAATAAGGCGCTCACAGAAGACGTTTCCCATCCAAATAACTTAAACTACATTAAAATAGGGTACTCGTACCTTTGGGTGGGTAAATGTGCGATTGTGAATTTGCATAGGATTAATAACTTTTTACATTAGCACCAACGAGGCTAATTGCAAATCATCTCCCTGCTGAGTAGGTGGGCCATACTTTTGTTCTGTAGATACACATATAGGTCTAAAGCTGTACTGAGATCACAAAATAAACATTAAAACTGTATAAATGAATAAAATCTGACATAAAAGGCTAAGACACTGGGCATTAAACCAAATCAAATCATCTTCTGTCACATTTGTTTTAGGTCAGCTCATTGTATTATGTCCTCATAATGCATCTAATCGTGGTTGGCTTCCTTTCCATTTGTGGCACTTAACTATAAACCACAAACAACCAGCAACTAAAAGGAGAAAACAAAAGCTATAACAGAAGGGCAGAGTGCCAGGCAGCAAGACTAGAATTGATGCTCGCAGACAGATGGCACATACGGTACAAAAAAAGATGGCCAAGAGAAATTCAAAGCTGTTGATCTCATCAAGATTAATACAGTTAGACAGGAAAGCAACTACAAAGAAAGTAAAAGAAACAAAGGTTTCGCTTAATGAGATCAATAGACTGGGCATCAGTGCAGGGTCAGTGGCCGTGTCCATGGTGACCCATCACTCACTGGCTCAATGACTCACATCAGAAGTCCTCTTAAGATTTCTATCATGCATCGTTTTTTCACTCCATTCTCAACACTCCCTTCAATCTTGTCTGGCAGCTTATGTTTATTAAGTCGTCTATAATTCATCTTGATTCCTCTCAAGTCAAATTTCCTCTCCAATCTCTTCCTGTTTTTCCCCTCACTGTCAGACTGACTCATCTCCACTCTTAAACATGTTTTTCTTCTCATTATATTCCAATTCCAATGTGGAAAATCATTCCTAACTATGTATTTTGTAAGTTACCACCTAAACAATACATATGCCAGCCCCTGTCCAGGACTCTCAAAGAAGCATTGAACCCACATGAGTGAAAAATTCAGATGCATAAAATCATCAGTTGCTGGCTAGTCATACAGCAGCAGATGATGCCGATTTTTCTTTTGGAAGGCTAAATCTGCGTGCATTTCAGTATTTTGCTTTAAATAAAACAAAAAAAGGAAACATATTATACAAATATATAATAGCTTCAACCAGATGATAAAAAGGAACCAATTAAGTCGAAAAAATTATGTCACAACTTCCAGCAGAAAATGGAAGAAGTGGAAGTTCCTTCTCCTTCATCTCTAATAATAGTCTTTCACTGGTGTATTGCACAGTCTACATTGAGGCTGCCAGCTTCCCTCCCAAAACAAAGCCCCAAAAATATCACTGCCAGCACATGGCACATGTATTTACAGAGCTGTTTGCAAGAATCTGTGTGTGTGTGTGTGTGTGTGTGTGTGTGTGTGTGTGTGTGTGTGTGTGTGGATTACAGCTTCCACAGCTGCGAAGAGCATGGAGTTCAGCATAAATAATTAAAAAGTGGAGGAGAAGCCAGTTACCCAAAAAGCAAAATGCCAACTGCAACACTCATTTGATTTTCTAAAAAGGAGGAGCTAAAGGTGATGCAAAGAGAGAAAGGGACAGAAAAGGTCTAATCAAGCAATTAAAACGAGCATCAACAGCTGCACTTCAATAATCAGTCTTCTTGTAATGCTCATCTGACAAACACAATGACGCCGTAGCCGACCACAGGGTCGCAGGTCATGTTCGCAGGGTTAAGGTGAGGGTGGAGGTCAGGACCATTTTGAAAAGCTCGACAAAGAATTGATACTACATGACCTTGGCTGGATGCACATATGCTCATTACAACTTATCTCAACACAGAGAAGAGGCCACATGAATAAAGCTGATGTTATTTAAGAAAAATTAAGTTACCTGTTTTTGTCTTTTTTTATATCTAGCATGATCTATAGCTAGTTTGGGGTAAATAGCTGCCTGAATAATTCAAAACCACCATTAACATAATGCCATAAAATGTAAACAAACTGAACCTTAATTTCACATAAAGAACCTTATGGTGGTCACAAACCCAGCATTGATGATAAGGCTCGGGGCAACAGAATTGGCAGATAATTTACTTTATTTTCCTTAATGCCAATCATCACTCAACCCTGGCGGAAAATCACAGTTGCTTTATTTTATCTTTGTGATCACTCATTTCTGAACAAGCACCGACTGGCCACTTGAAATATAGGCAGAACTCTTTCTGAACCTTGGTTTTTGGCCATTAGTGCACTTGATAGATAACAGCACTTGTGGGTTTTGTTGTAAAAGTGATCTAATCGGTTTTTGGCAATAGAAATCTAAGGAGTTTAGAGGGTGACAAACACTCGTTTGTGGATTCAAATTCGGATAACACTCATTGCGAACCAGAGCTAACATAGCAAATGGGTTTAATCGGAGCAGGAGCAGACATGACAAAATCTCCCAAAATATAAAATACTCGCACATTTTGTTTGTCTCCCTTATCCCCATAACGATTTGCCACAAGATGTGGATTTTGTGATACATTTCTCTAGTTCTGCCATCATGCTATAATACTTTTTTGGCTCATCAAGAAGATTTTTTCCCATCATCCCTAGTTTTTTCTCGGTGATCCCCCTCTTGTGACCCTCCTTAACTCTTGCTGTCAAATCTCTCTATTCACTGCAGACAAATTACACTTTTCAGATTACACCCCAATTAAAAGCTGCATTGGTACTCTGGCTACATGCAGCAGCTCAGTTCTAGAAAATGAAAATGAATAGTCTGTGTCTACGTGCACAACAAAAACAGCGTTTAACACGCTAGCAGCTGAAAGAAGCACATCTGTGTGTGTGTGCGTATGTCTAATCGAAGACAGCAGCCCCCTGCTAAATCCCCATTAATGATACTATTTACACTTGTTGCCAGATTGATCAAAGTTTAGCAGTTGTGTGATCCAATTCCTTTTTATCTCAGCTGGTTGAAGGGGGTAGCAGTTGCATGCTTCGTGTGAGTTAGTCTGTGTGTACAGAGGGAGGTTGTTAGTTGGCACAGCGTGAGGTAGCTGGCAAAAACAGGGGTAAGACACCATGATACAAAGGCCGGGAGCTGGGAGGCGTTAGTGTAGTGTCTGAGTATTGTATGCGTGGGTCGCTGGCTGAGATCTGAGGGTAAAAGGAAAACATCCACAGTGGTGAAAGCTAGCAGGTAGAACAAAACAAAAATCATACATCACAGGGTTGCCAAGAAGATGAAGCAACATATTTTACAAGCATTTCTCACTGTGATAATTGAAATGGAAGGCGTTTGAAGATTCCAGGCTTTCTCTTGCTTGAGAAGGTGCTGTCTAACTTATGCAAACATTGACCAATCCAGGCCATTGAATCAATGTCCATTGCATTATCCCAAGCTGTCTCTCTTGTTAACTGTTCCAAACCAAGGAACACTGAAGACCCTTTTTCTTTATGCCAACAGACATTTGGCCTAACAACAGCCCAAACAAAAAGGACATTTTCTGCTGTGAAATGCAGAAATAATGAGTGGAGAGAGTGAAGAGTGAAAGGGGCTTCTTATGGACAAGAAGGGAGGGATAGCTGGGGTGTTTTATGGACATTTTTCTCTCAGTGAGTGGGATCATATATCAAACTGGACAGAAGCACTCACAACATGCCTAAATGGTCTTATGTACATAAAAACACCTCCACTCACAGTGGCTTTACTATTGTCTTTATGGGTGTTCATTTTCTGTAAAAGCACTTCCCTGACTTTTCAATTCCCCATATCCACAAGCAGGCTGCAACTTGTTTAAACACACCCACAAACATAGCCATGTCGTATGAAATAAGTCAGTTCGACATGATACCAAATGAATAATGGCTTACAGCTTTCAGTGCAACTAGTTGACATGTATTTCAAGAAAATCTTTCACCTCAGCCAACACTTGTGGGAACTCCTGTTTCTTAGTTTTGAATTAATTCTGTTAGAAGTTGTATATGTATCCATCAATCCTTTTGCCGATTCCTAGTAGGGTTGGAGCCTATCCCAGCTATCACTATGCAAGAGGCAGGGTACACCCTGGACTGGTCACTAGAGCATCACAGGACCACAGAGAGACACAGAATCACGCACACACACGCATGCTCACTCCTACAGTAAACTTATGATCCTCAATTAACCTAACATGCATGTTATTGGACAGAAGAGGAGGGAGGAAGCCGTAGTACCCAGAGAGAACCCATGCATACATGGCGGGAACATGCGATTTCTACACAGAAAGACCATGGGGGTTGAAACCAGGAGCCATCTTGATGTGAGATGACAGTGCTAATCACCACAAAGTTATGCTGCCCCTAGAGCAGTTTGAAAAATGCATATGTTGTTTAAGAAATTCGCCATCAATCCTTGGAAAAGAACAGCTATCCCACTTCTCAAGTCTCATACTGAGATGACCACTACACACATGGAACCATGCAACTGATCTTGTTTAGAATCTGAATATGTTCTAATGTTTTTTTACCAGGAAGTAAATTACCAAATCACTGTATCAGTGCCTATTCATAAACCTATTGGCATGCAAATTTGCCACTGACTGGCATCATCACCTGTTTTCATCCACACTACTGGCACTACTGGCATGGATGTATAGTGTAACCACCACTGTGGTAAAATCTTGGTGAGAGTGCATTTATTTCCTATCATTGGCTAAATATTTCGAAAGACTTACCAGAGAATCAGCTACATAACACCGGAAAAGATACAAGGATTAAGTGAACTTGTGTAATGATTGGACAGCAATAGCCACAGAGTACAAATGTTTGTATATACAGGCTTTAATGGAAATATACTGTGACTGGCATACCTTTCTACATCTCCAAAGAATAAAAGAAAATCTACCATTCAAAACTCCAATATGCATTCTATGTATTTAACATGCATTTATTGTACAACACCTTGGCTAAATTGTCTATATACACCTCCACACTTAGTCATATCAAAATAGGAGATAAATAGTTGCCTAGCAACAAAGCCTCATAGGAGTGGTCTTGATATGCTATCACTGTACAGGAAACATGAAGGGAGGCATGCCTCCACTTTTAGAACGCAGCCGTTTATTAACAGGGTGCCCAGGGAAGCCATCAAACTCTTGTGAAATGGATACACTGTATCAGCTGTAATACAAGACACAGATGCTTAAACTACTCTGTTCATCCTCAATTGATCACTTTAGAGGAGTTTGTGAATAGAACTGGCTTACAATTCTGATGAAGATACACACCTAACAGAAGAAAATGTGTATTTATGGGGTGATGCTACAAGACTACAAGGCAACAGGTACAGATCTTGAAATGAAATGGTTAACAAAATAAAAGACAGAGGTCCAAAGGCTTAGTTAAGTGAGTGAAAAGCCAGGTTTAAATTATTTGGTCTAATCCAACAGGACTAATCCCATTGATAGAATCAAAATTTTATGAAAAACACAACTGGCGATAGCTGTTACCAATACTACCATTTGTCAAAGTTTTGCATACATCGTACATTTAGTAATTAGACTGCATTAGCGCAGGTTGCACAGCCTTACACAAATATCTCCACTACAGACACTAAATACAGCATACGAGCTCCAGCCTGAATAAAATGCCCTTTCTTTCTACTGATGAGCAAAGTCACTCTTCATCTATGAATCAATTATGCATAATCCCCTGATACAGAGAGTTAGTGGCGATGCAACACAGTGAAGTTAAGTGTTTGAGTGCAAATGAACACATTAAAAGTGTTTATGCAGAGGAGAGTATGTTAGGTTTTACAGAAAGAAAATATAAAGAGATGTGCTGACTCAGAACACTATGAAGAACAAGTTTGGAGTCTACAGAGAATTACCACGACCTGCCACATGAAGATCTATGATCTATGATCTTAAGAATACTTTTTTTAAAATAACAAAATGTGAAATTTCTTTGTTTCTGAATAGGCAGTAAAGCCATTTAGTAAAGTGAGGAAAATGAAAACATTAAAAAGGAAAATAATTCATCTATTTGATTCATATAAAAAAAAACAGAAAAAACATTTTGCATACCAGTGCTCTGGGTTGTTTTAACATCGTTACTTCAGATACAAATAAAACCTTCATAATATCCTTGAGATGAAAAGCACTGCTTTAGTCCTACTAATTTGTTTATGTGGTTAATCAAAGTCGAAGCAAAGAACTGCAAACTTTCCATGAAAAAAGTTCTGATCTCACTATTGCTGCAACTTATCCTTAGAGTTAAACAAACTTTCCATGAAGAGCAGCTATAACACAGGAATAGCTTACTCAGTGTCAGTGAACATTTGATTATTTCTTCTTCTCTGGCATGCATCACTATCTCCCTGATGTTCTGTTTCTGTACATCTCTGAGTATGTGGTTGACGTTTGGTTGTCATTTCAGCGTCTCCCTTGGTGTCTCTGTACTGGCCAAGTCTCTAGCCCACATCGTGTGAAACGAGGTGCCCGTCAACAGATTCTTACACACAGTTACATCTGTAGTGTGTTAAATTGACTGGGAATTAAAACCTCCACGGTAGGAGATTGTATCACAACACACAGTGCTATTGACAATAAATAGAGCAACACATCCATCCACCTTTAAAACCTCATGTAACAGTTGCTAGTGATACAATATGATGACAGACACAGCATTTTACATTTTAAAAGATATAAATCATTGTGGCATTTATGGTACAGTAAAGTTAGAAAACAGGTCGTAAACTTGGTTTGAAGTCTTTCGCCAGCTCTTTAAAAACAAATACGTTTCAGTTTTTAATTTTCCAACAATAAAAAGCACTTTTATGGGGCTGCAAAGCCTATTGCACTGGACTTGGAGTTGACAGTTAAGCTGCTACAATAGATGAGGGCCAAGCTACAGTTTTGGAACAGGAGGACAGTAGTTCGGTCAGTTTGCCAGCTGTAAGAGAAGGCAGCTGAGACTAAACAGTAATAATGGCTTTATAAAGAGATCTGGCGAGCCAAACCAGATGGAGGAGACAATGTCACGTGCCTGCCTGGAACAGTTTGTTAGAAAAACAAAGACATGCATTCATTCAAAAAAACAAAATGATAAGTGGGATGTAAAAAAACAGATAATGCTTTGTTTTGCGATATTATTGGAGAGAATTCCCCTGCATTTTAACTTTTATCCAGTGTGCACATTGACTTCTCTCATTATTGCTGCAACCTCTCCTTAAAGCTAAACACATTCTCTAATTGATATTCAGCATTAGTGACTAAGGTTTCCCCCCCTCTCTGTAGTAAGGGCTTAACTTTAATGAAAGGGGAGGTTGATTACAAATCGGGAGCACAGACTCAAGACTCCCTCTCCAGGGAAGAGTGTAGTAGACAGTGTTGCATTGGGGTTTCAACAACAATAAAGAGTGGGGGAAAAGGAAACAAGCATTGGATGATGCACACATCACAGTGTCCTTAAAAGTCAAATTTCCCTGGGTGTTCAAGTGTCAAGTATCAAGGACAAGGAGAAAGGGCTAAAAATATCCTTGGAGTGTTGAGACAGGTACTGTCACCTCTAAAATGTGTCAGTGCCCACATAACCATCCTACTCTGGCCTGGTATATGGTGTTACAACTGTGATGGCTAATCTAAATCTTTGACTAATGTGGTAAGTAGTGATTGAATAAAGGTCATGTTGGCTGATGTCATACATGAGCCAACATCAGAACTTGTATGTGGAATACAACTTTACTGAGGACAGAACACAACACATCACCACAGTAGGGAGACAACTTAGAGAACAACACTGTACAATACTATATATATATATATATATATATATATATATATATATATATATATATAGTAAACACAGCCAAGTTAGCATTGCTAAGACTAGAACTGCATGTGTTAACCACCAGCTTAGTCTGATCGAAGATCATAGAATATTTGTTCTGAAAAAAAGTAGCAGTGTTACTGCAAAATGCTCAAAAACTCAGATTGTGCTCATTTGACGTGAGGCAACACCAACACATGTGGTGTTACGTTTTATGGTCTACCAAGCAAAACCACCCTCAGAGTCACAGAGGGATGGGGCATTGGAGCTGCTCAGATCTACTGTTCATTGACTGACTCAAACAGCACTACCCTGCATATCCCGGGTGATCACTTTTATCTCGGCCATTTACTCTATTAGTATCCCGCCACTCCTTTTGTTGATTTAAATATTTTGGGGTCTTGTTTACCGTCAAAACGGATTTATTTACTTGATCATGGAACCCTATTATTTAAAAAAAAAAGTTGTGAAAACTTCAAATTGATAAATTAATGGTTATATTTGGAAACCATGTGACATTTCTTGAGCCAGGATCTATATAGAAACTCATCCACACTAGTGCAGCAATATTACACACGCGTGTGTGTGGGGGTGTGCATGCGCGCCTGTGAGACAAGTAAAATGAGAAGCTGAGAAACAAAAGAATGTGCAAACAACCAAAAACAAACAAGCAGGTGCTGGGAGAGTCGACAGATTCTGTCATGTAACTCAACATAAGTAGTGGTGAATGGAAGATACCAAATACAAAATATAACAGTTACCAGCCATCATATTCTCACCTCTTAGACCTCACTACCTGAACCGCAACAGAATACTTGCACTCAAATACGATATATATACATTTTTCTATCTGCAGTCTCTCTTACAGCTTAGCTAAACTCAAGTCCAGCCAAACCAAGCTGTACCTTCCTGACTAGCTGCTGGCGTTTACTGCAGGTAGGAGAAAGAATGACCCAGTTATGAGACAAACTATTCCCCACAGAGAGAAAGAAAGAGAAAGAGACAGACAAGGAAAGAAGGATGAAGATAGGTTGTAGAACAGGAAAGGTGCAAAAGAGCACTGGCCATCCCAAGAGACCAACGATGCCCAATGATTGGATGACAGTTTGCAGGGAAGGAAGCAGTGATAGGAGGAGAGGTAGAAGAGGGCTGACCTGTAGTGGTGTGCCCTCAATTGCTATAATAGATCTTAAGCCTCATATGTAAATATGACTGCTTAGTTTGAGTCTTTCTCTTTCTCTGCATTAACCAACTTGTAATACATGAACAAAATAGAATGTAGCTAAGAATGAGCTTGGACAAGCTGGCCTGCATGGAAAATGAAAATGAGAAATCTAATAAAATGCACATCTCAACTTTCCCACCATGGGCTATGATGTATTTTCATGCCACCACAGAGTCTCCATTTTAAATTCAAGGCCGAAAACTGTTCCACAGCAAATGGCATTTGTGCACTGATCATGACATTTATTTACAGCGATGGATTATTCCAAATACTTCCAGAGAAGTAAACAATCACTGGAAAGGAAGAACATAAAAAAACAAGAGGCATTTCTAAATCGAGCTCTCAAGCAGTGCTTGAGAAAGCTTTCCCAACCAACACTAACCATTTGGCCATCTGGCTTTATCAGCTAAATGACAATTACGTGCAGATGAGAGACTTTTGTCATTTATCATTGAAAGATTGGAGGAATTTCTGTGGATAGTCTCCATTGAGGAGGGAAATATATGCTAATCCCTTTTAGATCAACACGCATTTTCTTTTCCAATAGTTTGGCATTGAAAAAACTGTCCAGGCACTACTCACAGATTCATGAGAGGAAAGTGTATCATAAGTTTATGAATAGCTTACAAGATGAATATAATTCATTTACATAAATGCTTTTCATTATTCAGGAACGTGTCCACCTAAATCTAAAGCCTTTTAAATCCCCATATAGATTGTAGAAAATAGACACTAAAATAACTCACATTTTAGCATACTGCCACTTACTAGTAACCTTCAGTAGTAGCAGACTCATTAAATTAAACTATTTCATCACCTTCTAGTCCCCCCCCCCATCTTGATATATTCTCCATCTTTTCAGTTTTAATTTCATACGTGTGGCCTCTGAATCTGCCCCCACCACTAAGCTGTCATATTTGTGAATCTTTAGCAGACAGCTGTTGGCTTCCTGTCTAAGAAAAAAAACTTTGTAAATAAAAATTTCAATCTGAGTGATTGCTCTTGGCTATTCTGAGCTCCATGGGAAACCCCATTTGAATCAGCGGTGAAGTTCTTTTCATCATCTTTCTTTTGGGTTTTTCTCAGTCCTTTTTCCAGGCTGAAAGTGGTTATTTGCTGTGGCATGCAAAGCAATCACAACCTTGTGATCTTCTTCCCAGACAACTAATCGACTCCACTTCTCATTAGCCCCAATAGTTTTTAAACAAAGAATTGACCATAAACTACCTATACCATTTAGACGAAGGTAGGAGGGCCAAAGCAAACTTTCTGCTTTAAGCACTTTTCAGCAGAGTGTGATGTATGGAGAAACAATTGGCTAGGAACAATGTCTCAATAACAAAGCTGAGAAAAGAAGTAGCATAAGGTGAATGACAGTGGCACAGGCTATCGGGTGTTCATATGCACCAATTTTGATCTCTACAACAAAGGAAAGAAGTGTTAACAGACAGCACTTAATGCATTGAAAAAAAAACATCCACACTAATATTGAGTGTTCAATCAAGCTTATAGATATGAACTGGACAGCACCAGTGCCTGAAAACAAAGCAACTTTAATTAGATACTAACGCTCACTCAGTTTATTGTACAGGCATAATATCTGCACCATCTTGTCCCCAAAGCCGGTATTGAATATATCATAATATACTCACATATTTGCATCTGTGGATCCCTGTTATACATTCTTCCCTGTACATGGCGAGCCGCATGCGTCTCCATGGCAACCCAAGCTCCACTAACTGGTGTGGGAGCAGTCACACACACACAAAGTGCTCAAGAAACTAGGAAGACTGCTGACAAATACTTAACCGTTGGGGAACATAGACATGCTGGGAATAGTGACGGGATACTGCAGCGGATTTTAGACCGCTGGCAAGGAATGAATGGACAACTGGGTCGAGTTGTAATGGCTACCAGCCAAGGTGATGATAGCTTGCACGTGCAGCTGTGTGCACCTCACTTGGACAGCATTGTGTTTATAGCATAATAGGAGTGGGAGGCAAACTAAAATCATAAACCACTGTCAATACACACGCACATGATTTCTGTTCATCCAAGAGCATATTTCATCATTAGCTTTAAGCAGTTAATCCTCTGCTCCACTGACCACGGCTCAGCTAAGCCCATTTCAATAATATGCATCTGGGGCTAACCAACCCATTATGCACATATAGAGATGAGCACACACACACACCTAAAACAAGGACACGATAAGCTCACAAAACGTATGGTACAGGTCCAGAGCAAAAACCACTGCAAATACTCACCCACCTACAAGTATGCATAGGTAATCAATCGTACTGAAATAAAAGCTGATAAGGAGACAACCTTCATGTTCAAAAGGAGATGTCAAAGATAGACAGTGATCAGAAAGTGATTGCTATAGATGAAGATAGGGGTAATGAGACAGTAAAGTCATTGTAGGCGGTACGGAGAATGAAAGAGAAATTTACAGGGCTTGAGTCAAAAGGGAAATTGTTACCTTTTCTTTTTCAGCAACAAACATCAACATTCTGCTGTTGGAACTGACCAATTTCTCAACTGACACAAAGCCGTTCTGAGACCCTTAAATGACTGAGAGCCATATGTTTCTATATAACCAAGCTCATTCAAGGAGCTATAGCTTTATGAACCATTTACTCACCTTCCCTCCACGATATTCAAATGATTTTTTTCATGTTCTTGCTTCATTGTCATTTAAATAACTGCTCCTATTTTTTTTTACTGTGCTTTTACCTTCCTTATTTCCTCACTTTGACTAGGAATGCTTCTGCAGTAGAGGTAGTGGTTAAAAGATGAATATAGTACAAAAACATTGTGTTTTTTGCCTTCAGCAAAATACAGACAAATCCGTTCTAGATAAGTCTTTTCATTATTTTACCTCCCCAACACTTCCAAAACACAAGGCTGCTTTTTCTGCATTTTTAAACAACTCTCAATTTATTGTTAATACCTATAATACAGAGACACTTTACTCCTTCATCCTCTAGCTTTACATGTCCGGTCTTCCCCCACATATTTAACGCAACTGTTGATGTCAAGTTCAAGGTTAGATGCTCATTTTATTGAGTGCCAATGCTCCCCCATTGGGATAACAGAGGGGAGATGCATTAGCACCTCAGCAGGTGGTTCACAATCTCATTTCTTTGCTTTTTTTGTCTCTTCTTCTTCCTTAACACTAACCTCTTGTCCCCAAGTATATCTTTCATACAACTACCCCAAGCACATAACTGGCAGGCCACCACCCAAGTAGTAGATTTATGCCAAGCGGAAAAAGGTATACAATGTTTTCAGAGACATGTATGCATCCTTGACTCTTGATATATTCAAGTGTTTGAAATTGTCATAAAATTATCTCCACATAAACATCTATTTCATGTGTGTTGTATGACCAGATGACCATAAACTAAAACCAAACCTACAGGGGGTTAAGTCTTTCCCCTTGACCTGCCACTGTGTATTGACCTGCAATAAATAGGTTTAAACCTTACCCTGCCACAGCCTTTTATCTCCATCACATCTTCAGCCCTCACATCTTCATCACAGACCAATAAACACACAAACTGACCGACAGACAGGCTGACAGAAGCCATATGGTCCATTCACTTCCAGAGGCAGGAGGTAGCCATCAAAGACTCTCACAGCAACTCCACTCAGCCATGGACAGATAGACAGAGGGAGGGAGAGAGATGAAGGGAAACGGAAGAAGGTTATTATGAGGGAAGGGAGAATGGAGGTAAAGAAAGGCCAGTAAAAGAAATTAAAAGATGAGAAGAAAAAGATAAAAAGACATTTTAATTAAATAAAGCATGATGCTAGGTGAAAAATAAATTCAGATTCAAGTTTCAAGTATGATTTAAGTCAAAAAAAAAACAGACATGTCTGTAGATATGAGCATGTAGAGAATCCAAGTGGTTAAAACTGCCTGTTTTATCCCCACGTGGGAATGTTAGAAAAGACTTTCTTAGCCATCATGATAGACAAGGACAGACTCAATATCTGCGAATGCTGTTCAAGAAGTGTTGGGTCAGGAACATTTTTAATTGAGAAGATTACCTTCAAACTGGAAGATCACAGCATAATTTGTCAATTTTTTTGGTGTTCATTTCTCAAGACAAATGTAAAAGGTAAAAGATCAATTGGATGCAGGTTGTTTGCTGAATAATCACTCCATTTCTCCTTCACAATATTATCTCCAGAACAAAACAGATGTAGCACAAACTGATATTCAATAGAAATGGCATAAGATGACTAGTGTATCTACAATTGATGTCCTGTAAATATCAAAGTTAAAGGGAAGGTTTAAATGGGCAGTATGTAATGCACACTTTTACAGCTGTAAAATAAGTTAGGCTATATCCAAAGACATGATACAACCTGTTTTCTCATTGTTTCACAAGCTTCAAATGCAATTTAGAATTTCAATCTCACCCCCATTATATTGCACAGTTTTACTAGAAAATGTAATTTAATTCACTCAGCTTCCTGACCAGCTCAACTTCCTGATGTCATAAACGTGACCCTGTAAACACTAATATTTAGCTCACCCTGACAGGACTCCATTAAAGTCTATGCACTTTATTTTACTGTTACGCTTATATTCATTCAGGCTGATGTGTTTGTCTAAAGACCATAAATAACTGAAAATGTAGAGTGAAAAATGAACTGTGCTAGAGAAGATCAGAGAGACGGAAAAAGAAGTGCACGGAAAGATGAAACAAGAAAGGTGGGGGAATGTATATAAATCAACTTCCATTAGCCATGAGGTTATAAAGTCACAGACGAAGGAGGTGGACTTCAACTCAGACTTTTTATTGTCTTGTTGTTGTCCTTTATTGCCAGTGATGTCATCTAATGGTATACACTTAATGACAAGGAGGGGAAATGTGTATATGGGAGGGGAGGATGGGATAGTAATGTGCTGTGTGTGCACGCCTGTGCTGACATGTAATATTGATCGCTTTTGTGTGAGTCTCTGTATGGGTTTTTTGCCTAAATATACCATATGTGCACAATCTGCTTTCCAATTCCGTCAAGTTTGTATGAGAACAACAGCAAAACCTAATATGCAGGATGCTGGCAGTTAAAACTGGAAATCATAATCTCCCAATTTAATCTCCCAATTTATTTTCCTGTGTGAAACAAAAGCAACTTTAACAAACGGGGATGAGAAACGGGGCTAATAATGAAGTAAAGTGTCTATTAATGTATTATTCTTATCACAATGACATTTTTAGTTTCTGTTTTTCTTATTGGAACTACACCTACGATCTCTACTCCTTTCCCCCTTGTGACCTGTTCTGCAGTGCAGTGTGTATTTTTGTTCAAACTCCTTACCTCCCTTAGCCTTAAAGGTGTGTGGTAAAAAAAACACACCCTGACTTGGTCTTGGTAATGGCCCAACAGGATGTTGGTGTGCAAATACACTATATTGCCAAAAGTATTTGCTCACCCATCCAAATTATCGGAATCAGGTGTTCCCATCACTTCCATGGCCACAGGTGTATAAATTCAAGCACCTAGGCATGCAGACTGTTTTTACAAACATTTGTGAAAGAATGGGTCGCTCTCAGGAGCTCAGTGAATTCCAGCGTGGAACTGTGATAGGATGCCACCTGTGCAACAAATCCAGTCGTGAAATTTCCTCGCTCCTAAATATTCCACAGTCAACTGTCAGCTGTATTATAAGAAAATGGAAGTGTTTGGGAACGACAGCAACTCAGCCACGAAGTGGTAGGCCACGTAAACTGACGGAGCGGGGTCAGCGGATGCTGACGCGCATAGTGCGAAGAGGTCGCCAACTTTCTGCAGAGTCAATCACTACAGACCTCCAAACTTCATGTGGCCTTCAGATTAGCTCAAGAACAGTGCGCAGAGAGCTTCATGGAATGGGTTTCCATGGTCGAGCAGCTGCATCCAAGCCATACATCACCAAGTGCAATGCAAAGCGTCGGATGCGGTGGTGTAAAGCACGCCGCCACTGGACTCTAGAGCAGTGGAGACGCGTTCTCTGGAGTGACGAATCGCGCTTCTCCATCTGGCAATCTGATGGACGGGTCTGGGTTTGGCGGTTGCCAGGAGAACGGTACTTGTCTGACTGCATTGTGCCAAGTGTAAAGTTTGGTGGAGGGGGGATTATGGTGTGGGGTTGTTTTTCAGGAGCTGGGCTTGGCCCCTTAGTTCCAGTGAAAGGAACTCTGAATGCTTCAGCATACCAAGACATTTTGGACAATTCCATGCTCCCAACTTTGTGGGAACAGTTTGGAGCTGGCCCCTTCCTCTTCCAACATGACTGTGCACCAGTGCACAAAGCAAGGTCCATAAAGACATGGATGACAGAGTCTGGTGTGGATGAACTTGACTGGCCTGCACAGAGTCCTGACCTCAACCCGATAGAACACCTTTGGGATGAATTAGAGCGGAGACTGAGAGCCAGGCCTTCTCGTCCAACATCAGTGTGCGACCTCACAAATGCGCTTCTGGAAGAATGGTCAAAAATTCCCATAAACACACTCCTAAACCTTGTGGACAGCCTTCCCAGAAGAGTTGAAGCTGTTCTAGCTGCAAAGGGTGGACCGACGTCATATTGAACCCTATGGATTAGGAACGGGATGTCACTTAAGCTCATATGTGAGTCAAGGCAGGTGAGCAAATACTTTTGGCAATATAGTGTATGTGTCAAAAGGCAAGGTGAAAGTAAAGGCCCTGCCATAATCTATCACACTTTGCAGCAGAGCATCATCCCATTAGCTCTGAAAAGGACTGTCACACACATGGGCATAGGGGCATTAATGGAGTCTAAGGAAGGGAGCTACAACACCCCACCCCCCAGATTATACCATACTGCTTAAATTGTTTAGTCAAGGGCCCTGACAATGCAGAGTATGATGTGTTTCAAGGGACAGATAGTTTGGTCAAAAGAGTCCAAAACTGCAATTGGTAATACGTGGTATAAAAGTACAATTTGTTTGCAGATCCTCAATGTGAGGATCATACACAAAAAAATCAGTGTCAGAAAGCCTATTGTCATTATTTGGATAGTATGTACAGTTACCTTAATAACTTAATAAATGATTGATTTTATTCAGATTTTTTAAGTTGCTAACAAAGACATTAGAAACTTTTTCTAATCGATTCTGCAACATGCTGATCTGTGCAGTCTTGCAAGTTCTTCAACATGCTGATGTGAGCTGCAATCTTCCCCCAGGGCAGGGCTCTGAATTCTACACAAGTCCAAAATGAAGGAAAAGTACAGAGGATACTCCTGATCCTGTGTCTATACAAGTATGGGTATGATATACGAGGAGCGGATGAGGAGGATGTTCAAAGATATCAGATAGGCTTGGCTGTAGGAATAAAACTCCCAAAGGGGCTCGCTTAATCCCCTCTCCCCAAAACAAAATCACTATTTTTCTCCATGGTAAAGGACACACAGTTACACTAGTCCATCTCCCTCACTGTCAAGCACACTCACACACACAAGTACACACACCTTTCTGGTGAAAATAAAGCAAACTCAGCTGATTTGCCTGAAAGCCAATCTGCCCCACGTCTATCCATCCACCAAGTCAGCAGCCCACCCTTACTCCACACTAACAGAGAAACCAAACCTTCTTTTCCATCACTTCAACTTTCCTTGATCCATTACACACAACATTCACCCCCTTACCTTCTTGAGTCGTCCACTTTTGGTACCCACGAAGACTAATGAGTGATTCTTGTAGACGTAGGCAATCACAGATGTCATTTTGTCAGTCGCGTCAGAGAAGAGCGGCTTTCCACGCACCATCTCAGACACACCCAATGGTGCGTTCATGTCCAGACCACAAAAATCATCATCAATGGTCAGGAGCTTAAAAGGACAAAAAGAGACAGAAAACACAAACTCAGTTAGACTCGGTTATAAGGTTCAACCTGTTTTAGGCCCAGGCTACTGTTTGGATAGAAAAGCTTGAGGTGGTAAAGTGTTCTGCAGGTTATTGAAGGTAGAACTGCCGGGGACAGAAACATTGAAAATAAAGGTCAAAATCAGTATAGATGAAAAGATAACATCTGACTGCGAGTTAATGTGAAGTTTCCTTATGCTTAATAGAACAAATATATAAGCAAGTAAGAGAGAGATGAAGATAGAAAAAGACTGTACAGACAGGCACTAGATCTTTAATAACGCCAGAGGCTGCTCTGTCAGGCACAATTCCCCATTGGCCACCCAATAAACAGAAAGTGCAGAAATGCAAGTGTAGCAAAAAATTCAATGTGAAGTGATTCAAAGTGAATTCATGGAAATAAAGTGCTGCAGTATTAGAGGACTGTGGGGCAAATTCACACCAACCAAATGACGGTGGAAAGAAAGACATTCAGGGTTATGCTTTCAGTGTGGCATGGTTACATTTTATAACTATATACAGATAGATGTACCTAATTGTGAAATTTTGACTTGCATGGATTTGCCTAACTTTGACATTGTATTTTCACCAATGAGAGTGGATAAGGGCTTGGGGTAATTATTCAGCATGAAAGGATTTGAAAAAGCTTCAGAAATAAGCAAGAACATTTATTTACATGTTATTTATATAATTTATCGTTTACAAATTCGGTGGATAACAGTAGGATTTTTTCTCAAAGGACAATGCAGTAAATTTCTTTAAAAAATTAAAATATATATATATATTTTTAAATGGCTTAAATGAAAACATGTCAGAGAACTAAATTGGCTTGTAGTTTAAATAAGAAGAAATGGAAAGCTCTGGGGAGCACAATACATCGTCTTTTTGAGAACGTCTTAATTTTCATTTTTCTTCCAGGAAGTTTACCCTTCCGGCTTATGATAAATCTGAAAGGGTTTAGTCTCAAGTCAACCTATTACTAAGGGCCATAAACATCAGACCAAGACCTAGGAAATATGTGGTCTCTTTCTATACACAATGGTCTGGCTGATGTAGGACATGGGCGTGTGGTAGGAGAGTGAGGTCATGTGGAGTGGCACGAATGATCGATATAGACTACTTAAATTTTTTCCTCATCATAGCATATGGTTAAATAGTTGATGGGGAGAGAAAGAAGATCAACACTGAACTAGATACTAAAACGACAAACAGATTGATAACAAAAAATACCAAAAGTTTTTTTCTGCAGGCCCGAAGCCTTTCCTCACCTTTCAAAAATGAGCGACTATCAGGAAGATGCTCTCTGTCCTATATGCAGCTGTCAGCTGGGAAACTAATGGCTCACCAATGAGACCCAAGGTTCTTAACAGTTTTATACAGCTACCCGTGAGATGTTTTCAGTGTTACCCCTTGTTTATGTGAAAGCCAAGACACGCCCCTTCATGTTACCATCAAGTAACTAAGGATGCTCATAATTGGGATCAAATATTAACAGTGTTCATCACAAGCAAGATGCTGTACTTTCCAGAATTTGTATTTCCAATGATTGAGGGTTTCATTAAAATATTCTTTATCCAAAGATTCATTGTAATGTGGATTTATTTGGTTGTGTGTGTGTTTTTTGAATTTCTGCTTTAGAGTTTCTACTGGTAGTCAATCAGTTATGTAGCTTGGTTATGTCATACAATGAAATTCACTTTTCAGGAAGCAGGCATATTTTCCTAATTCCACCATCAAAAAATTACTCATAATAGCCATAGAAATCTCAAACATGAAAAAGCTCTGACTAACTTCCATAGTCTCTTAAGACCGGTGAATAAGGCATTTTCAAACTTGGAGGGTAATCTTTTGCTTTTTCTTTCAACCGTTTTATATAGTGATCATGTTCAATAAAAAATATCATCTTCCACACATCTAAATCAAACGTTCTTGGCAGTCCAATAATCTCTCCTGAAACTTTGTTATATTTCTGAAAAAAATTACAAAGCAACACAAACAAAAAATTAACAAGTGAGCACACTCAAGCCCGGTGTAACAGTTGCACACATGTGAAGATAAGTTTACCTGTTTGACTTGTAACTGACCAGCTACTCTTACAAGTACAAGACAACATAAACTATTCTTTGTTAAAATCTAACAGGTTAGTGCTTTACGGTGAAGAAAGCAGGACAGACGTGAAGGGTTACACCTAAAGACGGAGACAAGGGAGCAGAATCTCTGTATCTGGGCAGAGGCCAGGCACTGAGGCAGAATCAGGTCACTCTCAGCTGTATCCATCTCTCTGCTTGTGTCTGGCTGCCAGCATGAGCACAAAGAAAGCTCTCTTCTGGACTGTGCAGAGGGATCAGCAGATACAGACTAAGTAAAAGGAGAGGGGTACTGGGCAAACGAAAGCTGGAGTTGCTCAATGCGATTAGGGGGAGACTGAAAGAGATCTGCTCCCCAATGTTCTCTGATGTATGGCCTAATCTGGGCTTGTGCAGCTAAGGCTCATTTCATTAGCTCTAAATTCACAAACTTAAGGGCACGCGTTAGACAACTGACACACTTCCCTCATGTCACTGCTCAAGCATTAGTATCTCCAAAAAGAGCCAACAATTCCTGATTATTTAATCAACTATGCTTCCTGCAGTTCCCTTAATGGTTTGCTTTACTAATCCCTTTTATAATTCTGTCACAGCACATCAGATCAACATCATCAGTCACCATTCATCATTTGTTATGTGGAAAACGCCTTTCAAAAAGAGTGTGTAGTCATATCTTAAAAATGTGTACTTAGCCACGTGGATATCAACTATTTCTCTTTCCCTGCACAGCAAAAGGACAAACATGCCAGGAGAATACTGTAAAGAGTACCATATTCATATTAAGATATGGTTTGAACATTAAATTTAGCTTAATTCAATATTTGCTGAACGAGTCATCCTGCTAAATGAAGACACTTTGAAGTAACTGAAATAAAATGTCATCCAACGACCACATCAACATGAACAACTAGCAGTTCATAACAAAGGCATTCTGAATACAGACACTAATAGAACCCTTCTACAAGCACTTCTCTTTGTTGCATTTATGTTTTTTTTTTGTTTTGCTCAACTGTCCTTCACTTAGTCAAGTCCTCACAAAAAATATTAGACACCCATCTTTATACAGGTACAAATATTAAAGGCAAATTTATAATTGTCAGTGAGAGTTTTGCAAACTAACATTTACACACAGCAAAAATATTTGTAGGGTGTTCAAGATAATTTGTAAATACATGCTTGTGAATAACTGCATTAGCTAAAGTAGATATAAATAGATATTTGACAGAGGAAAATTAAAATGATAAATATGAACAACATTCTAATGGAAATATTTCATTTTAATCAAAACTGATTCAAAGCTGAATGAGCCACCATGCATCATATGCATTATGCTTCTGTTATATACAAATGCTACTCTACTTTACATAAATATGTACAAACTGTGGATTTAACTAATTTCCATTTGTCTTCTGTAGGTTGCTGGATTTGATCTATTTTCTTTGTTTCAAAAGCAATGAATAAAAAGTTATTTATCCTGAAATTTTGTTTTGTACAGGAAGCATAGCAAAACATGAACCATATCTAGAGTTCATGCCACATTTTGACATTTAAAAAGATAAGGAAAATCAAGGAGAAAATCTTCACTTTGATTTGTACTTTCAGTCAGTGACTGCAGTATGGAGTATGATGAAAGAAGCATGAGACACTTGTTTAATCACAGAATAATGATATTGTGATGGATTCTGACCTTTAGCAAGTGGTACCATGTATGAAGATTCAATTAGCATGCCAGCAAGCAAGTAGGATAGCAGATATGTGGATGGAGTGGGGTGCAGTTGGGGGCAAGGGGAATAATCTAGAGGACTTTAATGAATGTGCTAGCCTTTCCCTTCCTGAGGATGCGGCTTAGACTGACTCATCAGCAGCAGCAGCAGGTCACTGATTAGGTTTCACAAGCAGGCAGAGAATGGATGGAGTTGACCAGCATAGGTTGGTCAGAGACCATGAAGAAGAAAAAAAGAAATTATCAATAACATGAGTGAGCAAAGGAGAACTTAGTATGTGTTAGTGAAAGAGTTCCTTTCAAGTGAAGGATGAAACGGTGGAAGGATGATCAGAAGCTGGAAAATGCTAAATACATCAAGAAAACGAATGAAAGAAACAGCAGCGACCAAGTAGAATAATCTAATTAATGGAAGTGAATTCAGAATGTGAAGTCGATACTACATAACAAATGTGAAAGAATAGCCCGTGACATGTCAGTTAATGATATGTAATTAATGATCATTAGAACAAGGCATGAGGGGATGGCTGTGGCCTGTCAGAGACTTACAAGAAACCTTGCAATTTTCCTCATCTCTGTTTTTTTCCCCTTTTTTTGCAGGGGAGGGTCACTGCTTCCAAAAGGTATAAGAAGGGGGAAATAAAGGGGACAACTGATAGAGTGAAGGAAAGTGATGGCCTCAAGCATTTTTATATGACAATGAAAAGAGACATGCAAAAGCAGGATGAGTGCCATATGAGGTGAGCAATGAATCAAACATAAGAGAGAAGAAAGCAGCAGCAAGTAAATTTACTGCAATGCTGCTGTTTTGTTGTTCTGTTTTTTCTTTTTTGCTGACACAGTGAACTTTTTTTTTCTTTTTTTTTTAGGTCACATGCCACTTCACAATGATCTATGGATGGAGGCCCTTTGCAGACTTATACTGTTGAGCACGCATTATGTGGCTCAACCAAGCATGGCCATTTGGGGGAATGAGGGAGTAACCCCTCCCCCCGAACACACTTTCCTTCCATCCATCTTCTCATCCTTTCTGCTGTAAAATCTTTTTTTCTGTCCTTCACCACTACAACTGAAAGCCTCTTAAAAGATGGTGTAAGACATCAAAGGTCTTGTGGGAGCAAGTGTTTTTATATGCCCCAAACAAAGCCATGTCCTCATGTCCTTGCTAACATTTGAATAGATAATTCCATTATCTATTACTGTAGACTGCTGCCATCTTATAAAAAAAAGTTCCACTTAAAAAAGTTTGGTTTGAAAAATGACAAGATGACGACACAGATTTACAGTATTATAATTGACAAATAAAAACTGATAGCTGCCATAGTATATCTAATAATGCATATTATTATCTACGAAACACAACTGTGGTGTGTGTAAATGTGTGACTTATAAGATCAGTGAATCAATGCACAGAAAAACAGCTCTTTAAAGTGTATTATTCCCCCTTTATTTAAATGCAACAAAACATAAGACATTGTTGATTATAAGGTTGCTACAGTTTTAGATTTATATAAAAAATGTGTACATTTTAGTGTGTTTATTTTGAATAAGATATATAGACAACCCTAATGAGCCTTGGGGCGGCACACCTCTTCCTAATTAGTTGAAAAACACATCACATTCGAATATAATGGTGTCTGACACCAAAAAAAAGGAGTGTCAGAGAAAGTGAGGACTGGGTACACATTGTGAGGAAAAAGAAAATGAGGAAGGTAAGATAATTTCCTTCTCAGTTTCTTCTCATCTTAAATTAACAGCCAATACTGTGACATGCAAGTTACCATTAGCAGGGCGAAAATGTTTTTCCCCTTCAAATTTGGGACGTCATTAATTCATTGTCATTGTAATTCATGCAGAATCCCCGGAATGCACATGGCAACAAAAAGTCCTGATACGAGGCTTTCAACGAGTGCATGTCTATGTCAGAACTCATCTATCTTCCGCAGGGTCCAGCTTTAGTTTTTCAGTTGGGGCTAATTTATGCACAGAAGCTGAGCATGCTGAAATGGCATAGTTTCTCAGTGCTAACTCCTGCATGCTTTCTCACACTTCCTTTCGTTCCACCCCAGGCATAATTTATCAGGCCCTCAAGCTTCAGACAAGAACACCCTGGCACATGTGCTAGCCAGAGACAGATTAATAGAGAAACATGGTGATTGCACAACCAAACATAAACAGGGTCAACTTCATAATGTTTCCACATAGTGCTTGACGAAAGGTCAGAACAATATGGTCTCAGCAGCAAGAAAATACAATTTGTGTTCAGGAAATATGTCCAAGTCCTATTTTACTTTTTAGATTTATTTGCAAAGCTAGACATATTAGTTTTTGTGTGAAAAATGGAAAGTAAAAATGAAAGAATACTATAGTACTTGATGTTATTATCATTAGATTTCTTGGCCAATCTTATACGTTTATGAATTTAGCATAAATTTATATATATGCTCCATTTTCATGTAGTGTACTCAATCATTTAATAGTTTAATAGTTTGTGCGCTTTTCTCCCCAAAAAAGCTAAAATTTCCAACTATCCAGTTGCAACACTAATTTGACTGATCATCACCATTTGCAAGATTTTCCATCATGATTGTTAAACAAATATACCACACAATAAATTCACTGTGATCAATTTACTTTTGTATTTCCTGAACCTTGTAGTTTTTTTTCATAAACGTAAATGAGATGAATACAAAAAATTCTGACACAGCACTGGGTGCTTGGGAATGTGGCCCAAATATTTAATACCTAAAATAACCTTGTTTTTTTGCGCACAAACTGAGAAATCAAATTAATTGGACCACTGAATTTGTACTGCTGTCATGGAGAATACTATTATGGTAATTTGGCTGTGTGTTCAGGTGCACTGTTTAAAGGATGAGTGGATTAAAAGAGGTGCAGGACAGTTAACATCCCATCGTAAGGGCATGATACATGAACCCGTGTACATGAACAGTTAGTGAAACCTGTCTTCTGTAGGGCAACCAAGTTCACAACAAAAACACAAGTGAGTCTAAGGTCATCTAAGGCCAACAGAGACACAGATCCGTAGTAAAAAATAATAATGATAATAATTTACAGCCCTGCGATGGACTGGCGGACTGTCCAGGGTGTACCCTGCCTCTCGCCCGTTGACCACCGGGATAGGCTCCAGTTCCCCCCGCGACCCCATAAGGGAATAAGCGGTATTGATAATGGATGGATGGATAATAATTTACATTGGTTTTTAATACGTCTTACAAATTCTAGATTGCAAAAATGTTCAAACTTGGAGTTTTATTAGCTACAGCCATGGATATCTTTGCACATTATGCACTACAAAGGGACCTTGTGTCTTACAACACCGTTTCACCTGTAATTATTTCCTCCCAAAAAACAAAATCCTTGTTTTTGCACAAGTAATAGTGTCATTAAAATGATGCGGTCAACAAAGTTATAAATCTCTGCTGCCTTAGAAGTACTCACCGCGCTGCTGCAGTGAACATCTTTCACTTTCAGCCAGGCCAGGTCCAGTGTGCCCTCTCCCTTGTAGCAAGACTGCAGCCTTTCCTTGATTTTCTCATTGATCTTTCTCAGAGAGAAAACGCATAGTGCAGAGTCCTGGGAGGCCTGCCGTGGACGTCTCTTCTGGCCTTTTGAGAAGATGGCAAACAGCACATCATCATCCGGTGCCACATCTAGTGAGCGTGCCAAAATGGAACCAGCTTTTGAAAGGTACGCTGCCTCCAGTAGTCTGTACTCCACATTGCCACTAATGCAACCAATAGGTACCTCAACATACGAGTTGAAAGCAGTGTCAGCCTTACAGAGGCGGACTATTTTGGAGGTGTAAACCTGTTCCCGACCAGAAGAGGAGGATCCAGTGGCTGGTCCACCTCCCATTTCGGGCTGTAATGTGAGGAAGTACACAAAGTTCCCACTGGCAAAGCCATAAATGTAATATATGTCGAATTCTGGGATAACTGTGAAGGTATCTGAGGGAATTTTAATCAGTGAAGCGACAAACTCATCATGGAAGACATAGGCAAACATCCCGTCCTCCTCCGAGTTCCTAGTCAGCTTTCGGCTTGAGATGGTGGGGAAGTATTCTGGCTTGCCATCTACTGCTGTGGCTACAAAGAGCATGTCTGGAGAAGCATTGCCATACGAAACAATGACACCAAACACAGAGCCACTCTCATTTACACCAGAGAGGTAGTGCTCTTTCTTGTGGAAGGGCTCTCCAAGCTTGAAGAGGTCATCTAGACGAAGGAGTTTGCAGATGCCTTGGTATAGGCTGCCACAAGCCAGCAACCGGTTCTCCTTATAGTCCATCAGAAGCATCTTATTGACATTGTTGGTGAGTGTCAATGGCTCACTGCAGGGCTGAACAATACGTGGTGGATAGCACTTGCGGTTATCATCGTCTGGACCAGTCTCATGGAACTTCTGGACCTCCAATGAAGGAGACAGTTTGTATATGCGATTTACAGCTCCCAAATAAACATTGCCATTCCGATAATCCACAGCTAAATGGTTAAATGTCCACTCTGGATTTTCAGCATGAAATGAGGAATATTCCTCTTCCTCCTGTAGCAAAGCTGTGATCACTTGGGAGTCAGCACTTTGAGCCTGTGGGGTCAGCACCACTTTTTGTGATGTCACAGGAAGCACCAAGCTAAACAGGAAGCAGCATACAAAAAAATAGGTCCGTATCCTTGTGATGGATGTCATGGCTGTGCTGATGATTGGTCTGGTGAGGAGAGACAGAGGCACAGTCCAGTACCGTCAATCTGTCAGGTTTATACCTCTGTCGAGATGCAGGACATTATGCACCTGTGGAGAACACAGAAAACAAACAATAACATTAATTGTAATATTGTAAACTGCTTTCAGTCCAAGTTTAACTGTGTACAGCTGAAAGAGTATTGTATACATGTGAGAAATACAAACATGATGGATAAAATCTTACACTCGTGTTATCCTTGTCCTATTTTCTTTTTTTTAAAAGATTAGAACAATTTATTTAAGGAGTCAAACATGTGAATGAGACTACAGTGGAATCTATACTTGTAGAAAAAAAATGGGCTAAACAAACAAAAAAAAATATTCAAAAGTGAATTATGATACAAAGAAATTAGGTTGAGTGACAATGGTACCGTGAAAAAATAAGAAAAAATAAGAAGACTAGTTATTGAGAAGCAGGACAGAGGAATGATGAGTGCTGCATTGTCTCCATCAGCATGGCTCTGCACCATCTCCCTGCATGGACCTGTGCTCCGCTCGACCCCTTTGCCTTTCTGCACCAGCCTCTATGCGCCTAATTGATTCTCTCCTCAGTGTAGCAATTTGCATGCTTTAACGATTCTTCTTTTCACTCCCAATAGGGCAGCTCACCTGCTGACACTGCTTGGTGAAAGAAAAAGACTGACTCTCTCTTTAAAACATTCACACATGAACACACTTCCAAAAAAGGAGGTCCGTGGGCCAAAGAGGAACAATTAGGGAGGAAATGCTAGTGTTTGCAAAAAAAACAAAAACATCCTCTGCGTTCCTTTGCACAATCTCGGCATTCAACATATTATAGCAAACAGATGACCTCACATGATGAGAAAAAAAGCCTGCAGTGCATAGAGACTTTGACGTTATCCCATTGACATTATTCCATATAGTAAGGACATAAGATTGAAGAACTACAGTGAACAGTTCACCTCAACCTAGCGAAAGATTTCTAAAATGTCAACGAACTGCTAAAAACTAAGTTTCAAAGAACCCATGAATAACGAAAAATAAGTTTTCCCACAAAATCTTCAGTTATGAATACAAAAAGATACAGTGAGGAAGACGAGTAAAAAACAAAAAGACTTGGGAATAAAGTGCCATAGGGAGAGGCTGTTATTTCATCTTCATATTCAACAGTCCTCATGAGTATGAATGCAACCACAATAAAACAGAGCATACATAAAATATAACTAAAATAAAAAAATAAAAAAATCTTCTTGTAAATTCCCTTGAGAAATAAATCAGAATGTTACAAAAGGTAAAAACATAAAATCACAGATGCCCTGAAGGGCAAGGAAAAGGAAAAAAACAAATTCTCAACAGTGGTGCATTACACACCACCAGCACCAAAGACCTAAAATCAGGTCCAATGAAGAAAAAATAAAGATGTGATAAAAGTATGATTCTTAAAAGCAACATCACATAATTTAATGACTTGAAAAATCAAATAAATTAGAATAAATACAAAAATGCTGGTACAAATGTGTGACCAACTGTCCAGACTGACAGAATGCGAGTCATGTGCTTATGCTTAAGATATATCGGGAGCATAACACACCCACCCCACCTCATGTCCCCACAGATGTCACAGTATTAAGAATTGTGAAGGGCAACATATCCATTCAAAAAGCTAAAGCTGTAGGAAACAACAAGAGACATTTTCTGCATTCCATTGTGCGCATTATCTTCATATGTGGCCCTCAAAATTAAATTTCAACTCAATCTTTAGAAAAAATTATTTCCCAGTCTGTTTATGTGTGCTTAAAAGCTGTCAGTAGCCAGCCAAGAGAAATCACATGATGACTGTAAAACAAGCTAAATGGTAGATAAAATCATCATTTAAATGAATGTATTAGTGACTTCACATATTTTGTTGTTTTTGGGAAGAAGTTTATTGAAGAGAGCAGAGGAGGAGAAGAGATTTTTTAGTTTCCTGAAAATAGTTTTAATCTAGACATGGCACAGTCATGACTGAAATATACAGGAAAGTAGAAAAAAAAGTTTTTAGCTCTCCCAAAAGGTTCAATTTTCAAACGATTGGATCAGAGAAAGCGTTCTGACACAGCAAAGCTATTGGAGAATTGACATAAGACAGAACAATAAGAGGAAGCTACAAACAGCTACAACAAAGTAATCTTCCCCTCATTTAAAGTGGCATAAAAGGACGCATTCGTATTAAATAAATGGCGTGGAAACTAAAAACCTCCTATAAAATTACTTAACGTAAATAGCTTATCTTTTTGGAGCATAACAACCCTTAAAAAATGTCTTGCATAAAAATAAGAATAGCTGAGAATAACTATATAGCTGAAACACTGTCAAAAAGGGTAATAAGATTTGAGTGTGTAGGAAGTGGAGTAATTCTTTATCCTAATTTTTTTTTTTACTTACATTTTGGCTGTCACCTTTCATTTGTCGAACTTATAGTTGCACATAAAGCATGAATGGTGATAAAGAGTGATGAGAGCTCATGTCAAATGAAAAAGTAAAAATTTCATACATTTCAGAAGAGAAAAAGATGTTAAGAGGTACTACAAGGTGTCGATATTCTTAAAATTAGCAGGTGATGGCTAGAATAACTGAATGTAAAGAAGTAAGCCTAACTGATGTAAAACAGAACCCATATCAACAAAACCTGTCTGTTTATGCAGTAGTGGTTAAGAGCCACTCAACTAAGGTCTTTCAGTTGGTTAAATTAAGCAAGAAACATTACCTCAATGACTTTAAACCCCTCAAGATTTTGATTTCTCAAGTGCAACCTTTAAAGTAAAAAGAATAAATTATGCAACAAATTGAGATTGTCCTCACAATAGGCCCATGTGGTATCCGATCATGAAGGCAGATATGGTCAATACACCTTTATCTTGAATCTTACTCAACATTGATTACCAACTATACCCAAGTTTTTATATCAAGTCTAATCTAGATGTTTTGTCCTCAAGCAAACTGTGAAAACATGTTTTGTGCTTATATGTAAAAATACAACCAGTGATCTTGCGTCTCGGAAAGTGTAACGGAGTTACTCTAGCACCAAGTTCACTCTTTTTGTTTTGGTCACGAATCCTCATGTCATTTCAGATCCAGCCCTTCTTCCCTGCCATGCAATTCCCCCCCCTCACCTGGTTCTCTCTGCCCATCTCCTCACCTGCTGTCCATTAGCTCATTTGGTCTTCAGTATTTATACCACTCCGTTTCCACTTGATCCCTGCCAGATTGTCTTGTGTTGTTCTGTGCCAAGCTTTCCCGCATTCTCCTGTTCTGCCTTTTTCTTCTGACCTCACATTTGCCTTCTCGGACTTTGGATTCCTGCATGCCCCTTATCGGATTTGTTTGCCTGTACGACTGATCTCCTGGTTTTGACCCTGCCTGTTTTTAGACAGATTTTCCCTTAGAACTTGCCTTCCTTGTGGTCATGCTTTTGGGTTCTCCGTTGCCTGGACCAGTGGTCGTGACAGAAAGGGATGCATTTTAAAAAGAACCCATGATATTTTTTTCCCCAACGATAACGGTTTATTACCAAAATCCAACCAGTGACAAATAAAATGTTTTTTAATAGTCATGAATCTTTATCAACAGACCAACTGGTTTGACTATAATGTCTCACATCAAGGAGCATGAGCCAACGAGCAACTGGATCAATATGATCCAAGATCAAAAATCTGTTAAGTGCAATTAACTTTTTACCTAAAATCACACTAAAGTACCTAGCATTCATTTGGTGATTATTGTAGCTCCTCTCCATTAAGAACTGGGGCCAGTCATTATACAAAATTGAATTGTAAATGTCATTTTATCTAGTCAGAGAGTAGATGCCTCATAATATAATCAAGACAGACATGTATCTTTCAAAAAACACATCTAAGTCTCATAAAAAGATACTGCCGACAAACATTTCCCTGAAAATTAGTATAAAGGATACCAAAAACTCCTTTTATTATCATCGTCACTCATCCTAAAAAGAATTAATGCGCATCACATTTTTTAAAACCCATTTTATTTACATGTGACACAATGGTAATGCTGTGGCAGAAACCTCCCCAGTTTTAATTACAAGACCCCCTGTGCTCCGGCGAGATGAACTGAACTTAATTTTTGGGAGGATGTTAGGCTAAATGAGAGAGCAGTTGTGTCAGTGGAAGATATGAAAGTGTTACTTGTTGCTAAGGTGGTAAAAGTGGCTATAAAACAATCCAACATTTGAGAAAGTGACTGGTTTGTGATGAAAGGTGAAAAATTACCAATTACATTGAGAAACTAATTATTTGGGACTATTGTGGCCATATTTAGAGATATTATAATAATTGGTAACCTATAGTTGCAGCATGATTTAAATAGATTAAAAAAAACAGATGCATAAAAAGAAAACTTAAGTAATGTTTAAGAAATAAGTCTGTCCAATGGGGCTCTAAGCTGACCCCTGCTGACTGGTGTCATGCCCATTTCTCATAGCAAGGCACCAGTGACCGAGGAGCAAAGGGAGGGTGTCCTTGGTGTTTACATCAAGACATGGATTAGCAACATGGATTAACGTTTTCAGAAACGCTGTCCAGATCAGGATGAGGAGGTTTAATCCACCACAGAGCTGCTGATATTACAGGAAAAGCTTTCAGATTGTACTGTCAAAGTTCAATGCCATTTGAATGCAAGAACACTAAATACAAATAAAGTCGCTTTTTTCCCCTCACAAATCATTTTCAAATCGTTCAGTCTGTTTAAGAGTATGTCAGGCAGATTTTGCAATTTGTCTCAGCTATACAGTAAATTAAAAGTAGAACGCAAATTAAGGAACTGTCATGCATCTCTACATAGATGGCTCATGTATTTCTTATCTTGAGGCATTTTCTTTGGTCTGTAAAGTGTCATTTATAAACCGTGCTACTTCTAATTACAGATGAAAACTATAGATTTCAAAAACTTAGAATGAAATAGCAGCAGAAGCAGCATTTTCAACAAGATTAAACCTCGTAGTGCTCAATGTTACCTGCACTGCAGCTGTAGGGAGATTATTGTATTTAGGAACCTGAATGGCAGGATTTTGCAGGGGGAAAGCCATCACTACAGATTAGGGTCAAGGCTGTTAACTTTATGTCGACTACGAGACTAAAACATATCTACTAAGACCAGAACTAAACAACCAAAGCGAATCACCGATCCACTCCAAGTATGTCAAGTGCACAACTTTTTTGCCATCTTGCTAGATGACTGCTTATCTAATTTTTGCTGTTCAAGTGTGGGTAAAAGCATTTCAAAGAGAAGGTCTGGCCAAAAAACTGAGCAACCCCTCTGGATTCATGAGATATAACTGACATCTGCCCATCTCCTCTGCAGTCCCTTTCATTTTTTTCCTCTCATCCCTTTTTCTTCCATCATATCTGAAAATGACAGGTTAGTTGTAATATTATCATTAGTATTGTACTCAATCTTTGATTTCAAACAACTATGCGTTTCAAAACACATAGTTAATGACTGGTATGTTTTGATTTATCATCATCCTTAAAATAGTCCTCAGTTATATCCATGTGGTGGAACATAATATGTGGGGAATCAAATGTAGCTATGTTTCTGTCATTTCAATCAATGCAGCAAAGAATCTTTCTTAACAGGTGAAGTTTTGCAGTGTCACATAGACACTTTCAAAGAAATAGGCCTCTAGCTGTTTCTTTCTTTTTACAATTTGGTCTAAATTTCCCTCTCCAAACATTCCCTAATTCTCAACGCTATTGAATGTAGGCCCTTGTTACTATTGACAGCTGACTTGAACTACCTGAAGTCTACGCACATGTTCTGATTCCCCTTTCTCTATCCATCTGTCCTCAACATTAATATTTCTGTTCCCCTCTTTAGTCGACTTCAGTTCCTCTTCTCTGGATACTTCATTAGTGTGAGCTTTGTGTGACATACCTACACAGATTAAAATAACTGTCATTGCTTTGAAGAAATTAACCTGCTGTGCTGTGGCATTTATAGTTTGGCATCTGTTTATCTGACAATATAATATAATATCATATAATGATATCAATAATAATTGAAAAAAAACAATGAGCACTCCAGGTTTCAAGGGTCGATGTCCTGGAGGGCCATAATGACAATACTTATTCTCCAATTACGCCTGAACAGTCGCGAGGTCATGAGAAAAAAAAATGGCACAAGTTTAACACTAAATGAAATACACCTTCATATTTTTTAGAAAGTCAGCTGTGAAAATGTTTCAACACGTATACAGAAAGTTAAAGCGGTATGGAGGGTGGCGCACAATGGTTAAGATCCAGGTTGAGACAAGTTTAATGACAGCTGCAGCCTGGAGGTTCACACAACTTTCACACGTTCTGAATACATCAGCATAACGAAAAGGGAGACTTTAAAAACAAATCTGTCTGGAAAGTATTAAATGTGGCTGTTCTGGCACAAGAAAGCAGGTCCATAACCGTCTCATATTAGAAGACTGCAAAAACCTTGTGCTGTTAACTTTCAACATGCAAAAACTTGTAAGACACAAAGATATAAAAAGTGTGGTGACATGCCAAAGTAACTCAAACAAACCACAGGCTAAATCTGACTGACCAAGTTGCTGTACAGGATCAGACCTGCTCAGGCCTAGTTTCTCAGTTTAATTAAATTCCAACTCTTTAAAAATTATTTATTGTACGTGCATATATATATATAAATAAATAAATAAGTGTGTGTGTGTATGTGTGTATGTCTATGAATGTGTGTAAACTGTGACCTCTAAGATTAACTTCTTAGACGTGAAAGCTTGATAAGTTGGGGGGCTTTTGGTGATTATAATAAAACGATAAACTGCTGCTTTAATTTGTCTCCCATTGCTAATCGGTTTTTATGCCTATACCATTGTTTTTTTCCCTTGTGCTTCTTTACAGTTTTCAGAAATCTAGTCACACAGATCACAACACATCTGTGAGCCTCATCAGTGCAGTGGATGATTTGTTTTGCTTAAAGCATGTAGATTACAGTTCTCCCTCATAATCCACAGATAACAAATCTTTAAGATCTCAGCTCCTGGTCCACTTTGCACAGCTGGAACAAGGTCTGCTGCTTGACCTGAGAAGAATATGTTTGTTTTTTTCGTTTTTTTTATTCATATATAAATAGTAACTCAATGAAAGAAGAAAAATATTTAGAAATCATTTAAATATATAAAAAACTTGTAATAATAATCAATGAAAATTCTAAAAAAATGTCAAAGTAATTACACCATGTGATTCAGTTGCTGTTGTGAAGGACTTTGGTCAGCTGAGGTTGTTTTAATGCGCTATATATAAATACATTTGAATGAATGAATGAATTAATTGATCTTTCTGTTAATCTACACATGGTGAATAAAGACAATTGCCCAGAGCATTTATATTCATTACAACCAAAGCACAAAGTCTGTACTTTGGAGCATAGGTACTTAAAGAGTATCTCATATTCCATGGACACAGAAGAACTAAAGACAAGGGATAATGGACAGGCAGATTCAAAAGAGCACTTAAATTATGCTGAATCTCCAGCCATTTACATTTTGGCTTAATGTTTGTCACAATAAAAAAAAAAAAAGATAGATGGGTATTTCCATTTTGGACTAAATAAATAAATAAAGCATGTCATACCCTTTGATCCAGTCTTCATGCCCATCCAGGTCAAATTACATGAGTATGCTGGACTGATGGAGCATGTGGGACTTACTTGTGAAGACAGAATGTCTACACCTGAAGAGACTTGCAAGCCCAACTATAATGGTCTCAGTATACTGAAAAACAAGCAGCTTGACAGGTTGTGTCAAAAGTGTGCTTCCTGCTTTTGAGATATTCCAGCTTTATACACATGGAGAAAATGGTTCCGTAGAGCTACTGCTAGACAAGGCTGATAAATGAGCAGAAGAGAGAAGTGGATGAGAAATTTCCCTAGAAGGTCAAACCAAAAATGAAAACTCTATTATCCTAAGAAATGGTCATGATTAAATAACTTGATATTCACAGTTTTCAACATGTTGACATGTTATGGATTTTTTCAAATGTAAACATGTACATGTTTGCCTTGTGTCATTCTTTGACAATATATTGATGATGATCATGTTGATGAAAACATGCATCCAAATACTAGAACAAATATTGGCATGAAGCCACAAAAGGTAATAACTGCCAGTAATTGGCATTTAATTATGTACAATTATAAGTACACACCCTCCTCTCAGCTGGCTATGAAAATGTTGACAATGCTAATATTTAACTAATGAGTCAAATAACCCAGTTTTGGAGTCATTGTTGCACCATTAGCATGTCCACTGAGATTATTTTGAATAAAAACACACAATCTTTCTGCATTTCTAGAAAATTAAATTTGAAGACACCCAGTATTTTTTAGTAGTTCATTTCTCAAAGGTCACAGTAAAAGCTAAATACTAAAGAATGTAAGCTAGAGAGTCAATAGTATACTCTTATACAGTAAAAATTGAGCAATCCACAAACATGATGTAGAGATCTGCACTAAAATTGCATTGAAAAAGAAAATAACTTTGGTGAAACGTCCAGGTACTGGCTGTTTATTAAACACAGTGGCTAGTCACTCTTCAGTGTAAATGCACAGCCAGCCTCATTTCAGAAGCTAACAGATTACTGAAATCAGATGTCTGTATCGGTCTGAAGATTCTTGATTAAGTAAATACCTTGACAAAAAAGACTGCATCAATTTGTAAAAGTGCAGGCAATAATGCCAAATAAAGCTGGTTATTAACTGCTTTGAGTACGACTTCAAAAAGAACAGATAAAAGAATTGCTAAATTACTTAATAATCCAATCATCTTGAATACATCAAATAAAATAATGCGCACGCTATATAAAAAGCCAAACCTTGTCTAGCTGAGTCATGTCGGAGGCAAGTCATCGACTGTGTGGCGGGTAAACAGAATTCAGGTAAGTTTAAAGTCCATTACATGCCTTTTTACAGCCCCTCCTTTCCCTCTGCTTACCTCCCTTCAAACTTTCCCGCTCCTTTCAACTCTGTCACTAAGCCTGTGGCATAAACACATCAGACAATATTTCTAGCATGTTACAACTTAAAGTGGAAAGCAAAAAGATTCAAATTATTATCCAGCATTTTTCTCCATCCTCCTGCCTAGCTTGTGTATCTCTACTCTGCGTCATGGCTATTTTCATACTTCAAGAAACATTAAGAAAACCCACTGACACACTGAGTTATACATGGTTAGATACACTATATAAAACTATTTGGTTGCAAGATTTGCCAGTGGGCCCAGGAAAAAAGAGAAAAATTCAGTCAAAGCTCTGCTGTCTGCTCTTTCATGACAATGCAGAACAGATGGACCAAAAGAAAGGGGATGTTGGGAGGAAGGATAAAACTCCTGCACATTCTCCACAGTTGTGTTTGTAGAATAGAGAGAATGGCTTTTTGAGCCAACAGGGGGACAAAAATGAGTGGAAGAGACCCCTGTTATCTTCCACTGATGTTGTTCATAGGATAACAGTGAAAGAAGGAAGCAGTTACATGAAGTTCTAAAGATTTTTAAATCATTTTAAGACGTTTACATTAGGTGTTAAGAAAAAAGTCCCAGCTTCTACCTTTCCCAACTTTAAGGACTTTTTAAGGATAACTGGTCAACATCTGGAAGGGGTCTCACTGGGCAAAACTAATGCCAAGTGTACTATTTGAGAATCTTAATTAAACCAAAATGTAATATATTTTTCTTAACCCAAACAGTACCACTTTAGTAGTGTCCCAACACATGGGAATTCACATGACTGTTCACTTGAGAAGCAGTATGGTAAGCTTTCAGAGTGCAGTTAAAATGCAACAACTGAAATCTTTGCCTATCAGCCAGATGTGCAAGTCGCAGAGAAACAGCTAGAATTTCACCGATACAAGACAAAAGGTTCGGGTTGGTCACCCCCAAAATGTAATGATGGCAATCAATCCAATTAAATTCTGATTCCAAACAGAACAAGAAATGCAATGTTTGAGTAAAAGAGAGCTGCTAACGTTTTTGCAGCAGTTTGCTTTGGCAATGAGTCAATCACTGCATTTCTACAGACATAAGCCATTCCAAATCCCATCAACAGAAGAAGAAAAAATACATTCAAGAGAGGCAAAATCCCAAACTCAGAAAGGGAGTAATGCACAGTGAGAGGAATAACACAAAAATCCTGTGTAATCTTAGTTAATTCCCCCTGTAACATCCCCAACATTACGCTGCCGGACTATTTTATATCCAGAAGGGAGGAGACAGTAAAAGGTGGGGTGAAAGTAGAGAGTTTACTACAGTTAAGCAGATCCTCCCTTTACCTCCATACCCTGTGGCTACAGAGCAGGAGGGGGCCTCCCTTAACCCACCATTTCACAATTACTATGGTAAAACTGCATTGCGACGCTCTTTGTCATCCCAACAGAGCAGAAAAGAGGCATGATAGTACAAGAAAGTGTGTACAGAGGAGAAAACAAAATGGAGAGACATAATTTCACTTCCTCTGCTGATCTCAAAATAAGATGGAAAAACCAACATTTTGCATAAGAGAAGCTTATGAGTGTTGAGGGCAGAACCCACCACCAACCTTTTCCAGTGCATTCACAGCAACACAAGGTCTGTTGCTCCAGCAGTTCACTTATCAATTGAAACCTGACAAGAAAATCCACATGCTAAAGCATCATACAAGATGTAGCATGTTCCTGCCTGCTCATTGAGAGAGAATACTTAGAAAAATGTTGTGGGGAAAAAAAAAGCTCCTTAAACCAACACCCTGTAAAATGTAGTGCACGTCAACAGCACATATGATGCTGTGAGTTACCTGAGATTTAATCTAACATGTACCATTGGAACCTGCAAATACGAATGCATATGTTAAAGTGAGATTGTTAATATATCTTTGCTTGAGGTGCAATGAAAAGAGAATTAGGTTCCTTATCCTTGTGTGGACTTACGTCATCAATGGAGCAAATCAGTGAGGGATGAAAAAAAAAACCTCAAACAGCAATTTTCTCATCATTTCATGCATCTGAAACAAACTAATTTACTGCTTGTCATGCTTGGCTTGGCAAATACAAGCACAAGAGCCAATATGCCACAGCGTGTCATATGCCGCTGCATCAAAGAGAGCTGTTTATATATTAGAATCACATCTCCCTATGAATCATAAGAGACCTGGAAGAAACACTTAATATCATCTTATCAAAAAAGCACTCCGAACACACCGACATGCCGGTGACTTTGCACATCTCCCAGCTTTCCATTCTACAACAATGTCATTCCAATGTCACAAGCTGGTTTTTTTCATTTTAGGTGGGCTCTACACACAAACACGCTGGTAAAGTCATATGCTTGGCAGCTAAGAGTTGGGCAAAAAGTTATGAGAGGAAAGTGCTGGAAGCAGAAATTGTAAGAGAGAAGACTAAGTAACGAGATGAGGGAAAAAGCATCGGAGAAGGCTGTGGTGACAAAATGAAAGAAATATAGCTGTAAAATAGTGGCATGTACATGCATTTCCATAAAAGCATGTGACAGCTTAACTGGACTGCAGCCAGGACAAAGGAGAAGTTCTGAATAAATGCACCTCTACTGTAAATACATTGACATTTTCACTGAAAAGTTTAAATTTATGCCGACTTAAGTAATCAGAGAAGAACAAAGGTTTCTCATTAAATAAGAGGTGACATGTATTGATTTTTCTTCACAGAATTCCCAACGCCTATTGTTTGGAGATCCTCGCTTCACATCCCTGTTGTCATTGTTGGGCCAAACATCAATATGAAGCTCTGTGGTGCATTACAAAAGGGTTAATCACAAACTTGTAAGCAATTATTCTCTAATACAACTTGAAATCCCCACCCCCCAAAATGTTCATTTTGATCAAAACCATCAAGTTGAAAAAAACACTCTTTTTAACCATGAACTAATATATTTGTTAATCAGACCATTTAAATGTTTTATGATATATATCTCCTAAAAAATAAATAAATTGGGGAAAAAAAGTTAATAAAAAAATGTGAAAGTGTCTTCTTCATAAGTTGGACTTCAAGTCTGATACCATCTTTGAGATCCATCTGCCTCACGGTTTCAAAATATGTTAAAACAATATATGTTGGGAGACCACTCAGTGATACAGCACTACATTTGCAATCTCAGCTGTGATGCATGGTGGCGTGAGAGAGGAGAGCACCTAATTGGACACTGGCCTGTGTCTGGTAGTCCTGTCACAGCCCAGAGGGGTGTAAGTGTGTACTGGTGAGTGAGTGAGGGGGAGAAACAGAAAGAATGAGAACAAACAGAGAGCTCCATTCAGGTCTAAATCACAGACACATCATTCAGTCTGACATGACGATATGTCTCTGTGACCAGAGTATTCATAGAGGCCCTCGCCAGGCATTCACAGATGCATCATTCACACCCACACACAAACACACTTCCGCTGAGTCTTGCCTACACGACCACTAGGCATTTATATCACTGGAGAATCTGTCTAGGACTTCCCATTCATATTCATTAACAGTTTCTCCCTTGACATGAACACATTGCTAAGATTTTCAGTGGTGCTTATTCTTGCAGGGCCACTACCCCTAAAATGCAATGAATGTCTTCAGTGGCACAGTTGGTGTGAGAGTTTATCCATTAGCAAGTCAGAATATTGACAAGGCCGTGCTCTGCGGGTCCAAACTCCAGCCTTGTAGACGTAACATTGCCCGACAGACCGGGGGTTGTATGTCAATGTAAGGTGCTTATAGGGCGATAAAGGCTGCCTTTCCAATTCCTATAGACAGGACTTGATGGGCAGCGCAAGGGATGGAGGGAGGGAAAATAACTCATGCCAAGTGCTCTTATAGCCTTTAAGAGTTGAGAACTGAGAGGAATGTGGTATAAAGACAAGGAGGCAAAACATAGATTAGATAGAATTATCAGTCTACTTAGAGAGGTGCGAAATATTTTCCCCTTGAGTTCCTGGCAACAACAGAACACACACAGTTTATAGTGCTGGAACACTGAAATTAGACAACAAACAATAATGTAATACAAAAGAAAAATCTCATCAGCCAGCCACAACTGCACAGGTACAGTTCCATTAACATCCAGCCTACAACGACATCCTGCAGACAAGATAATAACAACAATCTTACTGTCTGTCACAAGTAGTTAAACGGCAAATCCGGGATAACTAATTATGTATCGTGATGTGGTATTTGCGGTCTAATTGCAAATTCTTGACACCATTTGTTATCAGCTTTCTTATCAATAATTCATAGAAGAATATGAATATAGTTGCAATAGATATGATGGATTTATGTTTGTTTAATTGAAAAGGTATTTACATCTAGTTGCATCAACCACAAACTCATGTCTGCATTTTAACAATAATTAAAAAATGTACAGACCCAAAAAAGGCCTATGAAGTGGGATTAAACTACACTGCATAAGACTGTGTACCACACTGCCCCTCGTGGATTCCCTTAAACATAGCCTTATCCCTTTAACGATGACTCGCAGAGGTTGTATTGAAAATGTTAACGCTTGAAAAGGATCAGAAAACTTGTGATATACATTTTTTTGGACTTATAAGATGGAAAAGTTCCAATTTAAGCATAGCGTTGGATAAAATAAAACACACTGAAACGACAACACTGAACTGATGCACTGAGAGAAGAATGCAGGTGGATAGAGGGAGGTAGAAGCCCACTGAGGGACTCAGAGTGCTCTGTGCCACTGCTGTAGGATCTGCATTTGCATTGGTTGTAGCAGCTGCTTTCAGTGCATCGGCTAAAGCGAGAGTGAAAGATGGAAATGAAGATGGATGAGCAACAGAAATGTGTTTTTAAACGGGGAGGAGGCAAATTTATAAGTCAAAGGTAAAGATTAGAGGGGCACATGCCTGATAATGTAGTGTGTAACAATAGCCGTATTAGTTAACTTTGCTGAGGTGTCTTCAAATTTGCTCAATCTTCAATAAACCTACCGTTCAGGAATAGTTCATTCTTATGCCGAATATAACACCTCTGAATTATTCATTACAATTTTCGGCTTTTAAAAAAATCTAATTCATTTCAAGAAATGACTTAGCATGCGGTAGGACTCCACAAGAAGATGTGATCTAAATAGATGTTGTCAATCATGTGCTTAAGCTGCCTAAGTAAATAAATATCCACCAGCTCAATTTTGGCAACATTAAATCAGGACAGCCAATTGCTTAAATCTGTTCTCATCAAGTCCATCAAAAATCAAAATTCAAAGACCACCACATATTGGTCGTTTTAGAATCTGACTGTAGAAAAGCACTTTACAATAAGAGGGAGCATCTCTTAGGATATTGCCTTTGAAATATTAAAACCATTCCTTGTTTGTCTTGAAATTAAGATAATTTGATCAACTTTGTAAGCAAAGTATATCTTGAAGCAGTATTCCACTAGACTGTTGCTGATGTGAAGTCCTACCTGAAGAGCCTTGTAAGACACATCAGTCCAGTTCAAAAGACTATCCCATTTAGAAATGTCCCAAAGTTCATATTGCATTAAGGGGCATGACTTTTCCAGCACAGTACTGTTGAGCTGAAGGCTGTTATCATATCTGATCAATGTGCAGCTATATACTTAAATTCTGAAACTATATAAAAGATCACCAAAAGTAAGATATTTCACAGCAAAATTGCAGAAATAGAATAAAAACTTAACGTGTGGTTTAATCCAGCCTGGAAACTGTGGAGAGTTCGCTGCGTCAAGCATAAATAACCGAGTTTTATCAAATTTGTTTAATTATGCAGGAAATGTGACACAATGGAAACGGTGAAAGAAAGAGTCATTAAAGTTTCCATCGCTGTAATATTGCCAATAAACATGTAGGCTACGCGGTAATATGTCGCAGACTCAACGATGGAAATCCTGAACAGAAACCCCAAGCCTCTGAACGACGATTAGTCCATTTCCATGAAAGACAGCTAAGAGATACGAACTAAAGTCAGGGAACATGCACTCCATTAATTATGAAGCTTGTGTATCATTTTTAGACAATGTGCAGTCATTTCATACCTGACAGATCGTTTAGGTTGTCATCCAAAGATTTTCATGCTGCAAGAAAACGGAACACAACTGGGCTTGCAGCGCTCCGGTTCACATTATGAAGGGCACCGCGGGAAACTAAGGGAATCCAGTCAACGTGCTCCTGTCCTGTGCACGATGTCCGGTGATAGAGGTTTTCTGTAATTCCTCTCTGACAAAGTTATGACTACGACCCGTATGGACCGGTTCCGAACTAGACCCACCCCACTGCCTGAGGAGAGCGGACATGGCGCAGCTAGAACAGGTGCAACACGCCTCCTGTCACCTGGCTGGTGCAGTGGCAGCCTCACACCCCAAACGCGGCTCCAACAGCTCAGACATACGCTGCAAACACATTCCACTTCTGGCAACTAACGCAGTGACAAACCCCTTTCCTTACCTGTGATCTATGCAGATATCAGTCACAGCCGCATCGACACTGCGGATAAGAGGCACGTCCACAGCAATCCCAACTCCTTTCACTCCCCCCCCCCCAAAAAAAGAGAAATGTTCAGAATAATAATATATCCTGATCAAGCGTTTTGTCCACTTTAAATCCCCGGTAGAGATGTAGTTAATAGAAGATTCTTGCACCGGAAGATGAAGTAGCCGCAGACTTCCAGCTGCATCCCCGATCAGTAAGACTCTACTAAGCCGTTCTGAGTGCTCTGTGAGCCGGGAGCCGCACCTCCCATCTCCCGGCGAGGACGCACTTGGTATGCCGCTGGAAAAGCCGCTGCGCCGTATGGGATGCTGCAGGAGGCTGCGCCTGAGTGCATGTGTGTGCGTGCGTGTAGACAGCGCGTGTGTCTCGATGTGACTCTGTGCGGTGCTCCTGCTCTACTGAGGTGCTGAGGCTGCTGCAGCGTAGTGCGAGAGAGAGGGAGGGAGCGCAGGAGGGACTCGGGGAGGTGGAGAGGAAGGCAGCCTCGGAGTTCCCAGCTTCACAGCGGATCTGTGGGCCGGGAGGGACCGAGAAGATGGAGCTTCGCCCGGTGGAAAAAGGGAAAACAACGATTGTTGTCACCGCTTCTGACTCGCCCGCAGCAATTTAGATGGGAGGGGGTGGGGACTTTAGTTTGGGTCATTCTTAGTCCGTGGCAACAACCATAAAGAAGCTTAATAAACGGTAATGGACAGTTCAGCTCAAAGGGTGTGTTTATGGGACTACCAAATATAACGTTTAAAGCTTAGACCTGTTCAAAGCCAACGCAACATCTGAAGTGAAATTATTCTACCGATGACCTTTCAGTGTCAATAGCCTCTTCGCGACTTTGCAGAGCTCAAAAAGTTCATAATATTTTTTTTCATCAAAGAAAATATAAATGCGATATAAAATGGGATTAAAGAGCAAGCTTTGTTAAATGAAGGTTCATGGTGAGGTACAGGTCCAGCAGCCAAAAGGAGTTTTATGTAATGAATTTATTCCATTGAGGAAGGGATTTAGCAATGCCAAAAGGAGAATTTATACAAATGCCTTACAATAAAAGGGTGAAATGATCAGATCATCGGATTTAAATACCTAATAAGGCATCATTTAAAGATAGACATTAGGAAACATGGCATCATAATTACAACCCTTGCATAGTTGCAGGAGCTTAAAACCTGATTTCTCACTCTTTTTTTCCCCCTATGATGATCTTTTAAAATGCCTCAGGATTGTATCCTCCCCCATGCATTTTTAGCAATTAATATTCTGAAGGCCTAATTATATAATCATGTCTTTAACGGAATTAGCTGTGTGGGGGTGCAGGAATAATGTGTTTTGTGATATAATACTCGTATTATGTTCATGGTAAGACAATTCACCTCTAATCCATCAACGCTGGTTAAATACTGCACACAAAGGCCGTGATAAGATATGGTCAAGTTCAATCATCATTCCATTTATGATAACTTGCTAAATAACCAGTCTGTAATATACGCACGCCAAAATGGAGTCGAGTTTTAAGAAGTGGCTCATTCCAGTTTACAGAACAATTGAATGAGTACATGGGTTCCAGTGACCACCCTCTGACCGTTTGATCCATATTCACGTAGTAAGCGTTTTGTGGTCTTTCAGAAAAGGGTCGTGCTTGCTGCAATATCCTCTCCCTTATTCTGCCCCCTCCGCTCCTCTCTCACGCCCTCCCTGCTCTCACCTCCAGAGGGGCCTGTGTGTTTGAAACACTGCATCAGAGCCCCACCTACAGGCCAAAAAAACGTGCACTGAGTGTTGCACACATGGGAAAAAAAACACACAAAAAAGATGTGCAACACCTTGTCTGCACAGCTGTTTGTTTGGTCTGTTTTACACAAAATAGCTCTAATAACCATCATTTGCCACCAGTACAACACGGACGCCAAAGCAAAGCCCAACCAGACAACATTTGAATGCTCTACTCCAACAGAAGGTAAATAGATAAATAAAAAGTACGTTCGTAAATCTGTGAGAAAGGGGCGGATAATGTCGTGTGGTCGAGCACCACCACCAGTTCACAGTCCAGCAGATACCGAGCAGCATGGAAACACCCATCTCTAAATATTTTGTGTAATGTTATGTGGGAGCTCCACCAAATAAAACTCAACTCTGACAGCGTTTATGCATTTTGAGTCGACAAAGTATGAATAAAATGACGGTGTTTTTGCTTACTGTGAAAACTCACGTGCAGAGTTTGCAAACACAATTAGCATAGAAAATAGCACCTACCTCGAATATTTCCCAAGACGGTCTTTTAAATAAACCAAATAGCATATTAGCATTTAGGTCAATTTGAGTTGTGACGGTAGTGCAAACAAAGTCCAGGTTTGAAAAACAAAATGAGCCTAAATGTTCAGTTAAAGACTTAATTAACAGCTGCTGCAGTCACGTGACTGCTAGCTGTAACTCACTGACTCCCAAACTGACAATGCACAGTGAAAATAACGCGAAGTTTACCTGTTCTCTTCCAAACGTTTTGTCCAAAGACTCCCCTACCACGAATAAATATTTAATCTTGAGTCGCTTTAATTTAGATCGAAGCATTTGAAAGGATTGAAGCTCTAATAGCTTCAGTCAAACTTTGCATGAATGTAGTCCACTGAATGTTTCTTATCTTACAAAAATAATCGCCTCTTATTTCACGTTTACGATTAAGTTCTGTGGATAATTAAACAGGAATGGATTTGCAAAAATGTATTTTCTGCTAGGGATCATATGAATAAATGCTTTTAAAGAAACACGTAGGGGTTTGAGACCATCCAACTTCTCCTCCAACAAAGACAGAACCGTTTTAAATCCGTTTACACAATAAATCAACAATAGCTGTTTTAATGCTCTTTGACCAGACATTGATTTGAATATGTGTCCAGTCTTAATTTATTGCTCTCTGGTCTTTGTGTCAGATTTTGAGGGCATCTCTTTGAGTCGTCTGAAGGATGAAATGCACAGATACCAACAACCCAATTGTGTTCATTTAATTATTCAATAAAAGCATGGAGCTAAATCAACAGTCTGTGCTTCTCTTTAATCAGATAAGTTTGAAAGCAAAGCAAATCGATGGTGCTGCAATCTACAATGACAATAGTCATTCTATGAAGGGTCATGAATGCATGACCTGGGGCTGTTGGTTCATGTTTAGATTGGACATGCTGGGATTGAATTATAATTGAACTCCATGATTACAAGAGTACATCATAATTCCAAGGACAAAAATGGTTGTCCTGAAAGCTTTAACACTTTTGGTATTTTAAAAACATGACACTTAGTTTTGCCCAGAGGTTGAAAACATTGTTTTCTGTAATGTGATCTTAACCTTCGCCTCACAGGAAACAGTTCGATGCTGTAAATTTAGAGGTGGAGATGACGTTCCCAGTTTTGAGCTTTCCACCAACCAATCTGACTTCCCATTTGTCATCCAAATGAGAGGAAGACTCATGGAGGCATTGTGAATAGATTTGATGAAGCCTTTCTAATGCAGTTAAAAGGGTTGGAGGGAGGTGCGAGAGTGTCTACGTCTGTCTCCTGTTGCCAACTGGCAAAGTTATTTTAGTGGCTCTCATCTTGCTTTGAATTTTGTATTTGTGCATGTGTGTGCCTAAATATAGGCATGTACTGCATCCATGTGTCCTTTGAATCAACTCAGCGAGCTCCTTTGAACTTAGCTGTGTGTGGCCAGTGGGGAGAGTGATCACCCCACAGTGTACACTGTTCCTGCGGGTCCCCACCATTCCGCTCCTCTACTCTTACACTTGGTTTCACGTGCAAAATGGTGACTCATCCACTTCACTGCAAGATGTGTGTGCCTTATTTTCATTGCTATGCCAGGGATAATAATATCCATGAGCTGCCATTGGTGATACCACAGTCTCCGCTTCCATCTTCATAAACGTGTCTGTCCCTTCTTTTTATTTCATCAAAAGCTTTGCCTTCTTACTGGTCAAATCCCACCAAAACACAGAAAAGTCAACCTTGCCCACAAACTCTCAATTTTGTAGAAAATCTATTAGTGTGTCAGTGAGCTAATGAAGTTTTATATGCTGTATGGACACCATGAATGACACTGATATGCCATTGATTAGGATTGTAAATAGGTTTTCAATTTTCTGTCTGCATTATGAGTTACTGGATAGCAAATTATATTGAAGCTGACATTTCTGTATGTCTAGTATGTGAGTGAGTGTGTGTGTATGAGCGAGTGCGTAGGAGTGCATAGTCGGGTGTGTTGAATATGTCACTCAGTCATATAATTAGTTAGTTTGCATATTGATGGCTTACTGCTTTCTGTGTGAATGTGTGCACTTCAGTTTTGCAGTTTTTATTCATTGTTGTCATTTTTTAATATTATTGGCCTCCCCATCAAGTTAGCTGCTGCCTGTCGGTCTGCGCATATAGCTTGATGTCTGAGTGCGTGTGTGGGTTTATCTGTTCACACTCAAGGCCATGGCCAGGTGAATCAATGCTTTGCCAGCGATTTCTCCAGAGAGCTAATCTCATGTCCATGGAGATCCACACAAAGCTATCCTGACCGTGCTGCTGTCTGTCCCCCCCTGAATTAAACTCTTCTATTGGGATAGATCCTGCAGATGGTCAGGGGATTGGAGACTAAGGGCAAAGCACCACAGCAAGTATGGATAGAGTAATGAAATAGGGTATGGCTCATGGGGACCTCAAGCTTTTTCTGCTAACACTAACCACAAATAGCCCCTTGTATCCATGCCCAGCCAAGTATGCAGGAAGTTGTATGCCAAAAATAAACTGGTGAAAGTTATAAACTCTCACAACATTGCAGGTAATCATTATGGTTAAAATCTCTGCTCTACTGCAAAAATACAGGACACCGTCCAGCATTCTGAAGCTCTTTTTTGTCCAATTTTCTGTTTATTTATCTATGCATCCATTCCGCCATCACCCACTCCTTATCCAGGATTGGATTAAAATGGTAGCAATGGGAGAGTGCCAGACTTCACCTGTGTCCAGTCACATCCTCCAACTCCTCTGGGGACATGCCAGTCAACCCAGCAAAGAGGTATTGTCTCTCCATCAGCGTATGAGTTTGCCTTGAGGTTTTATCCTAATGAGACATGTCCAAAACACTTCTGGCAGATGAGTGGAGGGCCCTCTGACTTGATACTCATCCAACAGCAACCTGCCCCCTTTTGATGAGGAAAAGCAACATTTCTACTCTGGGCACCTTGCAGATGATTGTGCTCCTAACTACGTCCCTGAAGGAGAAGTTCACCAATCATCTCATTTTCTTTGCTTGCGCATGTGTTGGCAGTTTAAGTTTTTAGGTCATAACCCACAGCTTATGGCTACAGGTGAGAGCTGGAATATTAGTTTAGATGCAAATCAACAGCTTTCCCATGCATCTCATCTCTCAGCTCTTTTATAATGTCTCCAGTGCATGCTGCCCCAATCAGACTGTCAATCTCTCACTTCATGTTATTTTCTCTGGTGAGAGAGTTGCAGGATGCCTGAATTTCTCCTCCTTTGTAGGGAATCACTCTGAACCTGGAATTGACAAATCCTCCATATCTGTCATAGGACCATGAACTCAGACATGGAAGAGCTACTTCTGTTTCTGGATGCCTGATATTCAGTTAGAGGCTTCCCAGTTTATGCCCAGACAGAGCATAAGAGTTATTTTGTCTGCAAAAAAAACAAAGGTGGGCACTTAAGCTGCCCCCTGGCACACCAAGGAATTCTGCCCATAAAGGTATTAAACAGACCTATGAACAAAGTTGAGCACAGAAAGGTCTATGGCCAACAGCTGGTTACGCAAACCAAGCTCTCACTCTGTGACACAAAATGTTTACGCTTAGAATTATTTTGCTTGTTTAAAACCTTGCAGAAAGGATGTGTGGTAATGTGTCTGATCCGGCCCTGTCAGGTTCCATTACTTTGCCTTGTGCTGATGTAGACTCAGTCATCAGATCATGTCAATCAAGAACTTAAAAAGAGCAACTGGATTTCTTGGATCTTAAAAGTGTAACATTTCTCATTCTGTTCTCAAAATGAAGAAGTGATAAAAATTAGAATGTTATTGTCTTCATTCAAACTTTAAGCATGATTTTGTTGTTTTTGCTGCCAACAGGGAAGATTTTCTATGTGGAAAGAAAGACAAAATGTTTCTAAAGGTTTACTGTTTCTTTTTTCTTCTTCTCATGCTTCTCATTCAAATGAAGCGTGTTCAATCGGTCAATAAACATCCATACTGTACAATCGACTTCAGCTACAGGCAGTATGAAGCTATGGGGACCTAAAACCACGGAGCAGGACATTATTGACTTGTGTGTCACAGATCCAATTACTTTTAGCAATCACTGAAAGGATAAATGTGTACATCTCTTCAACAAAGCATGCTAGAAAATGACTGTCCAATGTGAGAAAGATCTTGTATTTCAATCACCCGCTATCACAGTCACACGCAGACAAGCTAACACATACACACAACGATTCTGGGAATCCATCACTGTGGTTTGTGGATAATTTGTTGCACCACCTTCCACTAAGTTGACCAGAAGCTTTCAGACCAGTATCATCTGGCATCATTCCATATTACACATTACCACAATCCTAGAGTTTTCTTCCCCTTCGATTGAACTCATTGAAAGCATCTATTTGTGCTTTTTTATTTGCTTATTTGCTTGTGTTCATATCCCTTGTAAAAAATGGCGTTTCCAGGTAAATATCATTGCAGCTTGTCTTGAAAGTCTCTTTCTTCTGATATCCCTGTCGAACTGTTTTGGGTGTCAAGTGTCAGTCTTCCCTAGTATGAAAACATTATATTTAATATTTGAGGATAGAAAATCCTGTCGTTTTCTCAGTTTCTGTAAGCATCTCAGCTTTCATTCTGCTTTCTTATTTTGCCTAACAGGTTCCACACTATGGGGAAGCTTTGAAAAAAGACAAATTAAGGGAATTTAAAAAAACATCAGGCTTTCTTTTTGCATATAGTGTGTCCTTGACATTTATTTTCAATACAGTCTTTGGATGACTATACAGGAAGAAATCCATTAACAAAAACAGGAGGGAGGGGTGGGAAGAGAAAACAATACATTACATTATTTCCAGTGTTAATTGAGTGAACAGGGGAAAGTACATTTACATTTTAAATTGATCATTATCATCCAAATCAGTATGAAGAGCATTAAATGGTGTAATTATGCCTGTGGGACTCCATGCCATAAACATGGTGTTCCATTCCATTCTGCAAGAAAGTGCTGTATGTGTTACCAAAAGCAATGAGTGACAGACATAATAATGTTAATTTTTCATGGAGGTTTTAACAGCAGGGCTGCTCAGCATTAAAAGACAAAAACCCTGACTGCTGGCATGTAAACAAAAACACTACATTTACGGCATTGACAACATTCTGTACCAACGCCACACAGATAGAAAGAAGAAAAACAAAGTATCATATTTCTGTATTCTGTCAGCTCTTAATATCAAGAACACACATGTGCTGTGCAGACCAAGCACATTGCAGTGCTGTGACTTATAAAAGCTGAATGAGTGCACATAGAATGCCACAAAAACATAAGCAGACCTCTTACCAAAACAAGATTACATGCCTTTGATTTCAAATTTTCAGTAGATAACGAAGATGGAACATTATTCACACATGTGGTCACGGTCATTGAAGAATTCCTTGTTGATGATTTGTCCTGGAACACCCTACCTTTGATAATCCTTCATACAGTAGATGTAGTAAAATTCTGTAATCCCGCACAGCTTTATGTATTTCATTTCTAAAATGAAAAAGCAAATAAAGGCCAGAGAAGTAGGAAGCTTACAAATAAAAAAAAATACCCCCCCGCCCCCACCCCCCACACACGCACACAAATTGAAATAAGGAGATACAACATTGTGGGAGCAAACCGTTGAAACAATGTGCGAACCAATCGACAAAATTTAACAAAGCAGTTGAGTTTTCCATGGAATTAAGATAGGGGTTCAAATAGAAGCTGCAGAATAAGGCAGAATAAAACACATAAAAAAAGATGACAAACCAGGTAACAACATTTTTTTTTTAATCACAACAATTGAAGCATAAATATATAGATAAATATACACAATCAATACACATAAAAACTATAGTTTCCCAATAGAAATCCTGTGGGATCACAGTAAGGAACAGTTATATGCACAGCAGATATCTGCTGCAAAAGGGAAAGCCTGTTATGAGGCTATATTTAATTCAAACAGAGTTCAACATAATGTCAGAAGGCTTTTTCCTGGGTGTAGTTGCCTGTGTAATACCTTAGTTAGTTAACCTAAGATTTCTTTTTGCAAACGTAAGGAGTGTTATTTTTGTTTGCGACCATATGTCTTGATCACAGAGCAACCATCAGTCACCTCCCACTCATGTTACCCACTCACCCATAGTCACTACATCTGCCTTAACCTATTCCACAGAACAACTGATGACTCTGAAAATGACTGACGGATACTTTAATAGGGGGTTGACAGTGCACAAAAGCTATATTTTAACTAAAGATGTTTTTGATGGTGAAAAAAAGTGTTAATTTGCAATGTTTGTAAATATGATTAATGAAAAGGAGGTTGTCACACCACACTGCACTTATATGCAATTATTACAATTGTCTGAAATAGACCACAGACAACTTCAGACCTTTAATCACTAAAAAAAAGCATTGTTAAACAACAAGGAAATAGGCCATACTTGGCCATGGAGCTGCTCATCAGTCAACTGTCTTATTGACTTCTGAACCTGTGAAAATGGAAACATTATGTTAGACTTACATGGTCAAACCCCTTGAATTAAAGTCTGCACTTCGAAAACATCTCCAGTGCTTCATTTCAGAGTCATTGTGGTAATGAACAGAGCGGCAGGATGGAGAGTGTCACAATCAACCAAGCTGTATTGTTCATTCTGTTACTCAAACTCATGAGAAAAAAGAACCATTGAAATCTTGTCATTTAATATTAAAAAGATGGCGGCAGAAAGGAAGTGAGTTTATAATACAACCAAACCACTGTGGAATATTGGTAACTGTTCAATACTGGTTCTGTTTTTAATAGTTCAGCACTCCACACAGCACAAACCATTCTGGATAGCTTACATCAGAAAATGACTTGCTCGCACATAAACACAAGCACACAGACAAACACACAAAAGACAAAGTGGATGAAGGAGGAGGCTTCAACAAGCTGACAAGCAGAAGATTAATCCATCTTTCCAAGCCAGTCACTCCCATTCCCTCCCTCCTCCTGTTTCTCCTTCCAGGCTCATTGTTTTCAATAAAGTGTCAAGACTGGCCATTTTATAATCACATTTGCAACTTGGGATCTGGGATTCAGATGCAATCAATGTCTATTAGAATCACTTGGTTATTGATTGAAAGTGGAGAAATGATGAGAGTGTCTTCTGTTTGTCTTCCTCCTTTACTTTGTACACAGCTTACTTTCGACAAAGCCACGGTCCATACATTCCTGTATATAAGATGCTAAGTGTTTTATATGGAACCACAACACCTTTAGTAGTAACAAAAAAACCCAATAGATTCTTCACATTTACTCTTTATAAAAAACTCTTATAGACAACTACATACAAATACTTTTGTACACTTGCAAACCTGGCTGTAAAAAGACCTATAAACACCCAAACCTGTGTAGTCTTGAATCTACAAACTGCAGGTCTGCATCATGTAAAGGATCACAAGAGAAATTGTAAAAACTAATTAGGAAACTACACACAAATAAAAAAGAATACAGAGCAGGTCTGACCAATTTAAGACTGCATAGATATTTAGCTGTAGCTGCAGTCAGAATGGATGGAAGGAGTCCAGCTATCAGAAATCTGTGCATTTTAGGGGTTTCAACCCCTAAAATGACCAGAAATGACAGAGCAATTGAAAATGAAAAAATAAGCTTTGTTCTAAAACAGCAAAAAAGACCTTTAGTGTATGTTATGGTTCAAGAACATCACACCTACTTCAGAAAATACCAGCTGACAACGAATGTCTGAAGAATGACTGCACATCTCCTCAGAAATATGTGCAAGGGTATGCTGCTGGAAAAGCAAACAAACTGTTTTAAAAATAATATGAGTTAGTTTTCCAACTACAATGGTAAAGCAGAATGATAATCATTTACTGATTGTTGGCGCAGTTTTTTGCATTTGATATTCAAAGGATATTAGAAAACTGTGGACTCTCTTCTATTGTGCATTGTACACAAGCCATTACAGGCCACACTGACTCCCTCATCATCTCTTTCAGAACAGAATCTTTCATAGTAATGCAGGTGAAAGCCTGCAAATAACAATGCTGATAATAAATACTGTTTTTTTCTATTAAGGCCTTTCTTTTTTCATTTTTCCGTTTGCCCTTTTCAGACATGACTGCTGTAAGACATCATACATAGTTTGAAATCCACAAAGTGTGCAAATCCCAGCTTACTCCTTCTAGATTTCTTCTCAGTTTGCACTGACCAACTGATGTTGGGGCTTGTTAAATTTTCTAAATATGGCAGCTTTTAAAAAAAAATGTTTGTAATGTTCTATCATTATTTTTGAGGCTCTGTGTCAATTCACCTTAAATTCGAGACAATGAGATAGTCATTCGTGTTCCTTCAATACAAACTGTAATATTTGCAAAGTGCATGGGAATACTGATGTCATTTGGGTTTGAACATTTCTGTGATCTATATCGTTCCTTTTTCTGATTATTAAATTCACAGTTTTGGGGAATTTTTGGAGTAAAAAAATATCCGCACCTATTTTAATTTATTGAAGTTTTGGCGATCACCACCTGTCAATGCAGACATATTACTCCTATAGCATCAAGTTTGAAGTTTTAGTTATTAAACTCTAAATCACAACAATTGAATTGATGTCCTGACGCCTCCATGAGAAACATATTACCATTGGGAAACCTTACAATTTCCCATTGTGCAAGCTATTGGAGACAGCCGGCAGAACGAGGCTCAGGGTGGGCAGCCATCTGCCTCCAACAGTTGGGGTGAGCAGAGAGCAGCAGCATTTGATGGTTGGTTCATTTGATCTGTGAGCAAATGTGTGTTTGGACAGATGTGGTCAGCAATTACCAATTCTGTCTGACAACAAAATAAAGTCACCTCTTAACAAATGGAAAAGTCTTAGGCTGTCATTTTTCAGCTTAAACTTAAAAATGAATTTCTTTACTGCTTCATTTGACATAACCCATCTACAACTCATACACAAATCCTCCATCCATCCATTTTGGTATCCGCTTATTCCCTAATGGGGTCGCGGGGGAGTAGTCAATGGGCGAGAGGCGGGGTACACCCTGGACACTCCTGAGGAAAATTTGGAATGTCCAATCAACCTAACATGCAGGTTTTTGGATGGTGGGAGGAAGCCGGAGTACCCTCAGAGAACCCACACAGACGTAGGGAGAACACGCAAACTCCACACAGAGAAATCCTGGCTCCCCTGGGGACTCAAACCCTCCACACCAACGTACCGCCCCTCATACACAAATCTGATTTGATAATTTTTGTTCTTTTTTTCTCTTTTTGTTGGCTGCTACTGAGGTCAGAGGAACCTTTATTTGTGAAATGTATGATGAATCACAAACAAATAGTAAACTACAATACTGTGAAACACTTTTATTTTCACAGAAAATGATATTAAACAGTGTGGTTGGTCTGAATGAAAACTGTTTGGGGGATTTCAACCAAGAGTAGAACAGTTGAGAATTAAATTTAGTATTCTTGTATTAGAAATGTACAGACCATGTCGGAGAATGGAGAAGGTTTGACACGATAAGACTTGAATACATTTCCACAATGTTATTGTAAGTCCTCACAAGAATAGAGTTGCAGGAATGTGTGTGTATGTGCGTTTTTTGTGTGCACGTTTGTTAAACAGTCTGGAGTCCCAGGACAACTCATTAAGTGTGTAGTCCTCCACAGAAGAACAAGGAGAGCTGGACACTTTGCTGCAGTCTGCACTCAGCATGCCAGTCACACAGGAAGGTGTGCACGTGTTTGTGTCTGTTCGGGAGAAACATACACGTCCAAATCACAGCTACAGGAAACATGATTGTTTTTTTTTTAGTCTCTCACTCACATTCACTCACACTCTCCAAACTACACACAGCCACACTGACTTCCACACAAAGACCCACACACAAAACTTACAAAGCCTGACATGGATTTATGTTCTCCACAGCTAAAGATGACAAGCCTTGGGAAAAGGCACAAATTCAGCCGAAGAATAGGAACACCCATTGTCAGAAAGAAGCAGCCATACACACAAGGTTGCACTCACACACAAGAACACACTCTCCTCCTTACTAGGAAATGGCTTATTGACTGCGCAGTGCTTAAAGCAGACCTGTGAGAGGCTGCTGTTTTAGTCGCTGCATGCTGCTCTGCACTGTTTCCTTAATGGAATAATTGAGTCTAGACTTTTATTGATATGTGCACACTTGTTAAAAAGCATACGTGCACACAAGCTCACACTGACAAATACTGATGGACTGAAAAAATTACGGAATAAATTTGCTGTGATCACTGATAAGATTTTGTGTTATTTGAATGGAAATGAACCATAAGATTATGTTTGGTTTCTATCTTGGGGTGGAATGTGTGTTTCCATGAAATGAATTTGTGGAAGTTATTTGTGAGATGACGAGCGCAGGCGAGAATTTAATGAATTCTTGTTTGATTTGGGAATAGGAAACTGCAAGATATCTTCCTCATGCAGATTTGTTCTGCATCGATAGAGTAAAAGCCTGTGTGTGATTTCCCTATCTTCTCTCCATTATTCCTTTCCTCTGTACTTTCATTGTACTTCTGGTCTTCGGTTGTTTGTTTGATCTAACTATATTCTTAATTAAGTGTTGCTAAACAGAAGGGAAATGGAATTCTTCCACACTAGTGACAGTGATAGAGAGATGGTAAATTAAGTAAATATGGCATTGTGCTCTTCCACTTCTCTGCCAATCTCCTAAGTCAATGAGCCAAAGTAGCTGCAAAAAAAAATAGCAGTAGGGAAATCAACCGTGTTCCTCCATCTTTCAAAACTCAGAAGCAACTGAGTTTCTCTCCTTTCTCCTTCCTTTTCCTTCCTTGATTTCCATATCACCATATGGAATGCATGAAACATCCATGTTAGGTTAACTGGTGTCTCTAAAATGACCCTGTTTCTCCCCACTGACTGCTGTGCAAGGTCATCAAGAAACAAGCCTTTTATGCTTGCGAAATTTTGAATAAACCAAGTCTTACCTTTACAAAAATATATCTATTTTATTACCGGTTCCAATACAAGACTGAGGCATGATCAACATGTCCTTGTGCTTGCTGATGGGTCTTCTTCGTGACCAGAGTGAACCCTGTTCACTCTGAGCATCTCTGTATTTTTTTTATCTCAGACCACAGCCCATGATTCCAAAATGCCCCAAGCAAATTCAGATGGTCATTTTCAACCAACTGAATTTTGGAGAAACAGTCTGAAGTGGGGATCATACTGGTGCAGAGCAGGCTTTACAGTAAAATAATGCACCGCTGCTTCAGAATGAATCTTTTTGAGTGAAAGGGTTTTCATTTTCCTTGCCAGCTATTGCACGAGCAGTTATCTTTTGTCAGTTTACTCTCCTCTGTTTCATTTAACTGTCATGTCTCGTAACATTATGAACTGAGGGAAAAGCTTCCCAAAATCCCTTGCTGCTTTGTGGGTATCATTTATTGTCAGGCCAGTTCCCTCATACAGCCAGTGACAGCTGCTTTTAGGGACAAAGTTTGAGTACTCGTTATAAACAAAGCTGTCCTCACACGCCTTTGTGTATTCCACCTTTTTCAGGGTTCGTTTTCTTCCAATTTGAACATGTAAAGCATGATGTGATGTAAAGCAAAAACGGCATACTTGTCTTTCTTAAAATGTTGAATAAGACTGTAACATTTCCAATAGCCAAAAATGCTTTTTGTCGATTTTTGCCAGGAACATTTTATGATGTAATTGGGTAGTTTCAAATGACACAATAAATGTGAAAACAGGCAAAAAGAGCATGCTCTGACTGTTTTTGGCTGGGCACAGAACCTGCCTGGAATCATGCTGCTGCAGTGACATTGCCAGGCTTCCTGACATCTGGTAATCCTTTACATAAATTCAGATGCTGTTTCTACCTGTCAGTTCTGCACCAAGAAAGCTATCGAAACATAACATGCAAATTAATTAAGCTTTTTTTCTCTAATTGCAGTCTGTGCGAAAGAGGGCTAACCTTTGTTTCAACTCAGAGATTGAAGGACAGAAATATAATTTAAACCCTTTTTGTGGAAAGGAAAACATCCTGAATAGTCATAGTTCTTTGCTCCCCCTGTACTGATGGATGCTTTTAGTGTTCCTACCTAAGTGGAACATGTCTTAACAAAACGGTGCAAATAATTTGAAGAGCATGCAAAGATTTTTACCTGGAACCACCTAATAACCTCTACAGCTAGAAGATGAACAAGTTCATCATCTACACAGTAGCGACATGGCTAAAACTCAGCCTGGTATCCCATTAATTCACACACATTGGATTTCTGGGATCCACCTCCATCAATTGGCAACTTTTATGTTTTCTATTACAGCACCTGCATTCAAACACGCATAAAAATAAAAGATAAATGAATACAGAAACCGTGACAGGTTTGCACATTGTGACGGATCAGAAATGCATTCTCCTAATCCCATATTCATCCTGTGGCCTGTGGAAAACAATGCAAAGAACCAAATCTGGCAACATAGAGAAAGTGTGGCTGAAACTATTTCTTTAGTGCTTCACCATGTGGCCCCGCAGCATACACGAGCAGCTTGATGGTCTGCTTCTCAATTTCTGGGGCAATAAATCTGTCTCTCCTTTACTTTCATGTAACTTCACAAGTGGCTGCTTTTGGAAATGTTAATCTTACCCATGTGGACATGATCAAAGATATGTGTATGAGTTGGGTTTTTTTTAAAAAAAAGGAAAAGACATTAAAAACAGACAAGTGAAAGATTGAGTTTTTGAAGGGATACAATGGTATTATAAAAACCCCAATCATGGGGACCAAAACACTCTTGTGATCAAGCTTGCTTTAATTTCTGTAGAGATACTATAGACATCCAGAGCATGTAAAAATATGGGCCACTATTTAAAGAGAAGAGTTCGACAAAGAGCACCACACATTGCATAGTGGATGAGGTGGTGTCCCGATAAAAAACGTGTTATTTTACTGATGAAAAAGGGATACGGGATGAGATAGTTCCATACAAACATACCATTTCCATGCTATTGGTGCACAAATAGACATGTGCAGTAAACAATTTGAAGAGAGGGCATGAAGGAGGATGCTATCTCCCCTGGTAGTGAAATGATCAAAACATTTTTGATGATTGCGCATAACTGATTTGTCATACCTGAGTGTGTGTGTGTGTGTGTGTGTGTGTGTGTGTGTGTGTGTGTGTGTG